>CAVNYN010276346.1:0-19777 GCA_963692815.1 Nyctanthes arbor-tristis
TCTTGCCCTAAATATGATATGTGAAAAGTATAGGATGGGAACCTAATCAGTTATATTTTCTATATTGGTATCCTACAACTTTGTAAAGACATTCATACTTGATGGAAACAAGAAAAAAAATAGTAATAATTTCAAAAATTATTTTCTTTTAAAATATGAGTGATCTGGATGTTTAATTCAACATAAGACTAACTAATTGCCTAAAGAGAGTGCAACGGAATATACCTTTAATAAGCAATTAATCCCACGAACAATTGACACGAATTACTGGCTCACAACCCTTGGATAGTATGTTTCTAAGTCTTGGATTGCACCGGTGAATGAGCACTACTAGGAATTCTATCAAAAATCGGACATGAGAGTCGAACCGTAGAGAATTAATTTTCTACAAAAATATTGTAGGGTGTGCAGTTCTTCTCGAGATTGAGAAAAAAGACTGCCCCTTCCCTATTTATAGGGAAGAATCCAATGCTTTTTCGTGTCTTGTAAGACAAGAGAGTTTTATTCCTAGTAGGTTTGTGCAAACCCTAGAATCCTTCTCCAAGTAACTCTACAACTTTCTAGAAGCTTTCAGAGGGATCTAATTGGCTTTACATAATTAAGCTCCTAGTAATTAAATCCATCCAAACTTATCTGAACTGTTTGATTTAATTATTAATAATTCATACACTCCACTAAAGACGAATTATTGCAACTTCTAATTATATAAATAATCACAGGAACTAAAATAATTAATCCCACAATTAATTATCCTTTTGACTTATTAATCTAACAGTTGTCTCTGTCTTATGATCCGATAATTAATTAGGCATGTACCCGATCGTATCATCTAATTAATTATTCGCTTCGCTTAACTTTCAATCATGGCTGCTATGATTTCTATTTAGTATGGTTCGCTAAATACTAATGTTAGATTCCTGAAATTATACTTGTAGATGATTAATTTAAGTAGATCATTTAACTCTTTATTCAATATCAACAGATTCCTCTTGCAGCATGCATTCTATTAATTCACTCTCCTCCAGGTCCCAACATACAGAGTATATTGACCAAATGTTTATTCGGTTTCACCCACAATATATCTAAGTTCTTTTGGATTGCTTCATAATGGAACTCACTCGAGACAGATTCAGACAAACTATATGACAGTCATAAGGAACTTTAATTCGTGCGCATAGTCATGTTTTGGAATTAAATTCACTTAATGGTTGAGTCCAATGTATTTATCTCGAAGTATATTAATGTCATCACTCACGACCTCAACCAGTCGCGACAATCAAGGTAAACCACCTACTTAATTAAGTTAGAGTGATAGACAAATGAACCTTAATAGAATAAAGCACCAACCTTTATTCCTTGTTCATGACTAAATGTTTTTGGTCAAAATATTAAATACATGTTCTGTGCTTTCAAAGTACGCATTTAATATTTTCAGAAAGTAACCACTAACACTTCATTATCCTTTTAATTAACAATTTTGTAAATAATAAACATCATCTTTATTCGATAAATAAATAATTATTTATTTACAATTCAGTCAACTATACACTTTTTTGGGTATAAATCCCAACAATACAGTAAACTGCATATACTCCGCACACGAGTACTATCATTCATACAATTGCATAGCATTGGCTTTCATCAAAGATAATTGTCATAGCTTGGCCTATACAATCATTACTAGAACATAGATTTCAGAAGTCGAATCATTTGAGCGATATGCTTTATCGATGTACGCATCATCCAAGAAAATGTATTCGACTCCTAATAGGTTAGTGTTTTTGGAATTTTTTCCCCTTGCAATGCACGGATGTTATCACTAGTTTACCAATAATTTGGGCCCTTTAAATTCTCATATTGGTTTTTGACTTCGTCACAGAAGATGGATTAGGTGTGTGTATATATATCAAGTAAAATTTTATAACTACTATGGCTTTAGGGGAAATTTTCTAAGCTTTATCACAAATGCAAAGTTTAGTTGAAGGGTTGATCTCAGTGAAATCGTTGATGGGCCAAACATGAGTCCCACTGCCAACCAAGAGGAACGAGGCAAACCTATTGCCTGCGAAGCCGAAGAACTCGTCTACGAAAACTTCTAGTCTTTTCCCATGTTGAAGTTATTCATCAAACTATCGTAGACAAATGCCCCCATTAAATCAACTCTATGTAAATGAAAGCATTAAACTAGACGAATCATTCTATCTTTAGTATGATTTAATTGAAATAATTTTTGACTAATGTGTTTAAAATGATTGCTTTCGTCTTGATAGATAGAAAATATACATGTTTGAGTATGTTTTTCGAATATCTAGCTATTGAAAGTTTGCTTTAGTGGCCAAGAAATGACTTTTTTTAAAAGGCAAGAAAGAGGTTCTTCAGTCAATAAACACAAAAAAAGAGCTTCTTAGGTCAACAGACAGAAAAATTATACTCGATATATATGGTTGTGCTTAAGTTTTTGAGTTGTTTCAATATATCGTTTTGCCAATTTTTTTTTAAAGTTAAAAGAAATAATTTCTCCTACAAAAACAAATATTAATAATAATGATAATAAACTTTTCATTCTTCAAAGAGAGTCTTTCGGTTTCGGTCTGGTGTTAGAGTTGTAGCGTGAAGGTGGTCGGCGTGATATTCAATGAGAGTAACATTACTAGATTGGAGTCTATTTGACGGAAAAAAACTTAGAGTACTCTAGGAGCGCTCAAGATAAGTTAACTACATGTACGTTCAAGGCTCTATTTTGACAATCAATTGAGATCTTTGTATCCACGCGTCAGTTATTAATTTATCAAAATAGTGGAATACGAAACTCTTGGTTTATTAGAATTTTGTTTCTAGTTGACTAATTTGTCTAACATGGTGGAATATGGTACTCTTTAATTATCAGAATTTTGTTCCTAGTTGAATCGCTACATTAGATAATGGGGGTAGAAATGCATAAATTGACAAGAACATTTTGTTCAACTAACTATAAGAAAGTTACAACTCGCTTCCGACCTAGATAATAAATAAATTAATTTATTTTAGAGAAAAAAATGTGATAAAATTCGCATATAGCTTATATATGACTAGCAATGATTTAAAAGTGAGGAAACGTGTTTAAAATAAAATTCTACTATGAGTCAATTTTGTTTAAAATTTTGTACAACTTTTTATTCAAATATCACAATTAATCATTCACAAGGGCATGGCTTTATCATAAAATAATAATAATAATAATAAGAATCATCATCATCATCATAATCATTCACAAGAGCTTAGGGCATCTCCAATACTAAAGTCTGGGGTCAATATCTATTTGACAAAGAGATATAGATACAAAGAAAATTAATTGGTCCTATAGGTTTTCCCTTTTCTTTTTTATTTTCTTTTTCTTTTAATCATCTTTCACTTATTTTTCCTTACTTTTTTTCATGTAATGTCTAAAAACACACATTTATCTTTAGTCCGTCTAAGAAGAGTTAACTTTTCCTTTCTGGAGTGACAAAGTACTACATGACCCCTGTTATTGGTGGATTAGGAGGTGGGCCCCCTGATCATCCAATAACAGGGGGCTATGTGGTACTTTTCCATTTCATAAGAGAGATGTTAGCTCTCTTTAAAATTTTTCCATTTATCTCCACTATTATTTTATTATTATTTTTAAATTTCTATTTATTTCTTTCCCTTTTTTTACTTTTCCCTGTACACCTCTTTTTATCTACTCTCAATTAGGCAAGAATTAAAAGAAGGTGGACTTATAAATATATTTAAAATTCAAATTTTGTATAAGTGTCGAGATTTAATTGTGTCACGTAGAGGTAATAATTAAAATAATATAAAAATTCACATTAAATTAAATATATGGTTAAAAATAATAATAATAGTGTGTGTCTAAAATTTAAAATTTAATTTGATTTATAAATGGGAGTGGTTTTTACTAGGGCTGGGCATTCGATCCGGTAATCCGACGAACCTGACTCTACCGGCCCGAAACGGGTCAGATCGGGTCGAGTTACTGTAGCAATCGGGTCGGCCGCGGGTTGAGGTAGGGAGGACCCGACCGGGTCGAGTCGGGTTTCGGGTCGACTCGGTCCAACCCGGGTCAACCCGGTTAACCCGACTCGGTCAACCCGGTTATATATATATATTTTACAATTTAGTTTTAAGATCACAACGTTTTCATTCTTTATTATTAGTTTGTTTTTCCTTTTACAATTTCACTCAAAACACTCAAAAACTTTCTCTCAACTGAAGTTCTTTATTTAGTTTTATTAAACTTGAATCACATTGAAACGTGCCTAAAAAAATAACAAAACTCGATTTTTTTTAATTTTTTTGGGCTTAAATCACATTGAAATATATCAAAAAAATAAATTGGTGAAATTCTGGGCCGAAATTCAAGTTGAGCCGGCCCAACCCGAGACCCGAGTCAACCCGAGTTGACTCAGGTTGAGTCGGGTTATAGAACCGAGTCGAGTCAGCTCGGTTCTAAACTCGCTAACCCGACTCAGTGTCGGGTCAGGTTCGAGTTGAGGCCAAACCCTACTCGACCCGTCCGACGCCCACCCTAGTTTTTACTTCCTTCCCCAAACATTGTGACTATCTTCTCTTTCTCCAAAACACCCCGTAATCTTAGTGGATCCCCCCGATGTCTCATGGGTGTGGCGTCTCCCGTAAACCCTAAACCCCAAAAAATGGGGATTTTCTCCTGTGTCTCGCCCTTTCTCTGACAATGATCAGTGCCAGATTACGTTCAGGACAGAACCGTCTTCTTCTACCATTCTTCTGCTGCAAGTTCCGGGGTTTCTCCTACACCACCGTCGCTGCCATACAGGAATGTCCTGCTGACGACGCCGTTTTCCTAATTCTGAGTCACTTGAGCTCTTGCTCTCACTACACTGGCAATAATGTTAAAGTCAATTTTAATTCTTTTCGTACTGATAATTGGTTTAGAAATGTAGCTTCTAAACTGGGACCTGGCGATATCGACATCATCATTACTAAACTTTGCTGTGAAAATCCGGAAAATGCAGTCAGGTTCTTCTTCTTGTTGCAGAATGAGTTTGGAGTGAAGCACTCTCTGACCTTGCAGTTCGTCATTGCTCATATTTTGGCGGGAAAGCAGCGGCTCCGTGCATTGCAGACTCATATGCATGAAGTGATTCAGGCAGATGGTAAACCCATAGTAGTCTTTAAATTGGGAATATCGCAGTCTAGTTTTTATCGATACAGAATTTATATTGCCCACTATTACTAATTATAATAAAGTGAAGAATTTTGTACTTTTAATCTTGCTTTCTGGTAGAGTGAAGCGGATAATGATAACTTCTCAAAAATGGTTCTCTCTCTCTCTCTCTCTCTCTCTCTCTCTCTCTCGGAATTGAAATTGGTACTATCGAAATGAGTTTTTGACTTTTATCTTTTGTTTCTGCGGTGAATTTACTGGCCGGATGGAATTTCTAGAATGAATAGGAATAGCTTATTTTTTCTAACAAGGTTTGGTTTTTCTGACAGAGAAGTTCTCACCTGGGGTATGAATAGTTTATTGCATTTACGTCTGTGGTTGTTAGTTCTAGAAAAGTCTGAGTTTTTACTTTTTTTCTTCCACTCTGGTATTGGCATGTTTGATCATCTGATGTGAAAATTAGGTGGATATGGAAATTTACCATAGGAGAAAACACTCTGGTGACTTGAATTTACCTTAAAAAAAATTTGCAAAAGTACTGTAATTTTTCATTTTATAAGTTCTGCTACATTTGCATGAATTTGAAAATTATACAATATTATCTTAAACGATTGATATTGGATGTGGGAATGTGTGGAGTTACATATTACAGAGTGATCTGTTTCTTTCATCAAGTAGGGATTTTGCTTCTCATTGTTTTGAATGACTCTATTTGTGATTTTCTAGAAAGTGGTTGGAGAATGTTCTTTTATTGTATGTTTAGAGGAAAAAATGCTATTACTTTTTTCTAAATAATTTTGGTGAAATTGGAGATATCTAGATGGGTTCTGAAAGTGACTAAAGGAAAGGAAGTATTTTTTCAGATCTCACTCATAATAATGTTAAAGGCTCTATATATTTTTCTGCTCTTAGCATTGCAAATTACAGAATCCGCTTGGATTCTCATCTGATTGCCTTTCTTTTTTACTGGATGAACATCAGAAATCTTAGGTCAGGGATCTATCTGGAATCATGTTGGAATTTTTTAGACATTATTTAGGAAAGTCTAAAATGACGATGATGAACAAACTGAGTGGCGACATAGGACTCTAAGGTCTCATCTGTGGTGATTTCATGACTCATTACCTTGATGTTTTAGAATGCCAACTTTTCTTCTCGTTTTTATTTCAACCTTTTGAAGGAGGATGAGAAAGTCACTACCTATCTATTGGTTAATTGAACTTCTGTTTCAGAAAATCTTGGCTTAGATGCATAAATGCGTTTTCTTAATCCTAGCTGATTATACAACGAAGTAAGTTGGCTGTGATTTGGTGAACCTTTTTTCAGTTCTTGAAATTATATAATTCCTGTAGGTTCTGGATCTGCACCTTTGCTTTGTGAGCTGCTTCATAATACCTTCATGGGATGGGATTCAAATCATATGGTCTGGGATATGCTGGCTTTTGTTTATTCCAGATCCAACATGGTACATGATGCCCTTCATGTCATTGTGAAGATGAAGGACTTAGATATCCAGCCTTCAATTATGACATACAATAGTTTATTGCACAACTTGAGGCACTCTGATATGATGTGGCATGTGTACAGTGAAATTACAACCAACGGGATTCAGCCAAGTGAGTACACAAATTCGATTATTATTGATGGTCTCTGCAAACAATCCTTGTTACATGAAGCATTTTTATTTCTGCAGCAAACTAAAGAGAGAGGGGATAATCCTTGCATCATTTCATTTAATACTCTGCTTTCAGGATTCTGTAAAATGGGTTTTGTAGATAATGCAAAATCGTTCTTTTGTATGATGTTTAAGTGTGGATTATTTCCTGATGTATATAGTTACAATATTCTTATTCATGGGCTATGTGTAGCTGGTTTGATGGAAGAGGCATTAGACTTTACGAATGACATGGAGAAACATGGATTGGGGCCTGATCAAGTGACTCATAACATTATTGCTAAAGGGTTTAGTCTACTCGGTATGAACAATGATGCCTGGAAGTTTACTGATAAGATGCTAAGTACAGGGTTAAACACTGATTTAGTGACATCTACACTACTCATATGGGGTTATTGCCAGTCAGGCAATGTTGAAAAGGCTCTTAGGTTGAGAGAGGAGATGCTTTCTAGGGGGCTGCAGCTAAGTAGTATTTCATACGGTGTGTTGGTTAGCAGTTTCTGTAAGAGTGGACTTATAGGCGAAGCTTTGAGTCTTCTTGAAGAGATGGAAAGTACTAATTTAAAACCGGATTACTTTATGTATTCTATCATCATTCAAGGTCTTTGCAAGCAGGGAGAAATACAAACAGCCATTCAGCTTTCTAAGGAGATGTGCCTGAAGAAAACTGTAATAGGTTATCTTCCACATCGATCGATTCTATTAGCTTTATGTGAGAAAGGGGCTATATCCGAGGCTAGAAGTTACTTTGATGATGTGGCAAATAGGGACTTGAAGGATGTTGTCCTGTACAATATCATGCTTGATAAATACGCTAAACTTGGAAATATTGAAGAGGCTAAAATGTTATATAAAAAAGCAGTGGGGAATGGAATCAGTCCTACAATAGTCACATTCAATTCCCTAATATATGGGTTCTGCAAAACCAGAAAACTAGATGATGCCAGGAAGTTGTTAGATAATATCAAGATGGAGCATTTGGTACCAACAGCTGTTACATATACTACCCTCATCAATGCTTTTTGCGAAGAGGGAATGTTCAATGTTGCAGATGAGTTGCTTAAGGAAATGAAAGCAACTTCTGTGCAGGCTACGCAAGTAACTTACACCGTGCTTATGGAAGGGCTATGCAGACAAGGAAAGTTGAAAAAATCCATCCAGGTTCTAAGGAACATGATAGCTAACGGTCTAGCTCCAGATCAAATTTCTTACAATGCTCTCATTCATTATTTCTCTAAAGCCGGAGATATGAAAACAGCATGGCAGTTGTGCGTCGAGATGGAACAGCTTAATCTCCAACCTAATCATGTTACATATAATATTCTCATTAATGGTTTATGTGTATATGGAGACCTAAATGGTGCTGAAGAACTCGTTTCCTCTCTCAAAAACTTTAACATCAGATTGTCAAAGGTTGCCCATACTACTCTAATAAAAGCATATTGTGCAAAGGGCGATGTTCAGAAAGCAATGGTTCTCTTCAACCAAATGAAGGAGGCAGGATTTAAAATTTCTATCAGAGATTACAGTGCTGTGATCAACAGACTTTGCAAGAGAGGTTTAGTAAATGCTGCAAAGTTTTTTCTTCGTGTTATGTTAGTTGACGGCATTTCTCTGGACCACAAAATTTGTTCGGTTCTGTTGCATTCATTTGATCACATCGGTGATTTCAGTTCCCTATTTCAATTGTATGCCGTGATGATCAAATGTGGCTTTGATCCAGGTTGAAGCCATTGGCACAGATTTTGTGCTTTCCTCGTTGGTAACTTGGGTCAGTTTTGATGCTATGAAGAATGTCTGATACTGGGCATTCGTATTATTCACATTACAGCCATGCTTCCAACCCCCTTGAGAAGAAATAGGATGGGAATGTGTCAGTGGTATCCCGGTTTCGTCCACAGCCCCCTACCAATTGATAAAGATTATTGTTCAGAAGCCTAATTTTATCACTCGCTTCAATGAGTTTTCTATCTTTACTGTATGGTATTTGTGCCTTTGGAAGTAGTAAAACAATTCTTGGCTCTTGCCTTCCAGATCGTCAAAGATGCATAATGCACTATTTACTTGCAGCAATGTACTATAGACTGCCAAGCATAAAGCAATGGAGGATCTTCAAGGAAGAGCTAATTCCTTATAGCTTCAAAGTGCAAGGTACGGTTGATTTGGCGGCCCCATATTTATTATATTCTAGCTGGTTCCCGGCTATGCCCGAACAACATTTGAGTTTTATTAATTATTCTTGTCTCTGACAGTAAATGATTTGCAGCTACTGAGTTTAAAGGAGTACTATCATTCGTCATGGCCAGTTTACTTTGACGGTTGAGGCCCTGAACCAACTCATTTCTAAAGGTTGTGAGCGAAAAAGTTATATATTGATGAAATCCATTTCAAATTCCTTTTATTTATTTATTTATTTTTAATTCAGTTTTCCCACCTTTTCCCTTTCCCATATATATTCTGTTTGTGTAGGTGCAGTGGAAGGATCATTTTTATGAAGACACTTATGCCATGAAACTTGCAAGACTGGATGCAGAGGGAGCACTTTGCTTTTTTCAAGCTGAAATACTGGTGCTGAAGATGTGGGTCTAATGCGATTTGAATAAAAATGTCATCTCATCAATTATTAAAAGAGATAAGAAACGTTGTGGTCCAGTGGATGATGTTCAATGGGAGCACCAAATTGCAATTTGATTGCGATGCTGAATGCATTACTTCTTGACTGTTTTTGATCCCTTGCTTGTGATCCACATCTTTCTCTTTAATGGCATTCTTGCAATCTAGTCTATTCTCTATTGTGAAACATTGGCAACTTATTAAGGGGGTCGTTTTGAATTTTGATTAGTTATTTTGCTTAATAACGTGTTATTAGAAAGTCAGGAAAATTATGTGGTCACATGAAAAAGAATAATGTTTTCAAAATGCATGGTCGGAGCTCGGAATCACGGTAGCAAAGACTGATCTTGAAAGAAAAACAGTTGGTGGCCGCATATTTCCATTAGCGAGGTCAGGGCCTAGGCGGGCTAGCCGGAGCAGGAGTCGTTTGTCATCATTTTGTATTTGAGGATGAATCTTGATGGGGCTCTTGGTTCCTGGTTCCACCTGGCTTATTATGTTTCTTACTCGGTAAACATTAGTTTCCTCGTCATAAGTCATTGTTAATTTCTTCACTCCTTTTCCTTTTTCATTTTGTCTTGAATTTGAATTTCTCGTATGGCGAAAATGTGTTCGTCAATTTATCTCATTTTCTGACCACCTTGCGTAGCCAAAAGCTCCATCTAAGCTGGCTGGAAGCCTGTTTGACGTGAGCCAATCCTCAAAATTGGGGCAAGTTTTGTGATGGGCCTGCATGGTCGCCAGCAAGGCCAAAGCTTGGGGCATGGGTTCCAAATGAATTGGTGTTTTCTGATCTCTCAAGGAGAAAATAAAAAATAAAAAATAGAAAAATCCGTAACCACGTCGTTTTGGCCTACAAATAATGAACACTGTTTACGAAACCGGCTCTTTAGATGAACATAAATAATGATATACTAAGAAGTCGAGTATTGTCGGATCCACGATACTAAAGTTCAATTTTTTATTAGTTTGGCCAGTTCTTGTACGAGGCCATCCATGCCCCTACTCGAAGTCCCGCCAACATTTACTGCTTCGATGGCCTTTTCTCTCAATTCCTTGGCTTTAACCCTCTATGCTAAATCCCTACTCATCGACTCGAGAATCTTCTCGGCCAGCTCAGCCGAGTCTGGGACGGTGTCTCCACCCTGGCAAACTCGAACAGCTGCTCCCAAGTAGTCCACCATAAGCTTTGCATCCACAAATTGGTCGGCCTCCATCGGCCACCCCGATCTCAACACCCAGGCCGCAATTGCCTCCAGCACTGAGTTCCATCCGCAATGGCTCAAGAAATCACCCACTGCGGCGTGGCTCAGTATCCGCACCTGCGGGGCCCACCATGATGATGAATCCTCGGCCACCAACCCTCAGTTCGAATCCGTCAGGTATGGAGCCAAAACTTTCCGCCACTTGTTCTTCTGTCGGTGGCTTTGCCACCCAAATGAAACTGACCCCGCTCTATTCGAGCCCAATTGCCAGAGCCTCCATTTGTCCTTTCTTAAGCACCTTCTGACTCCCAAAACAGACATAAAGAACTGACTCATCCGGGCATCTATCAAGCCATGAGAAAAGATCATCACCGTTGATGGAACTGGAGACAGAATTTGCCTTCATCTGTTCAGGTCCTTCCAGTAAATTCAGAGGCCCAACACTGTAAATCCTCTGACACCCAATTTTTTCCCTCAAGAATTGTAAGTACACGTTCTCTAACTCAGCAAAAGAATTGAAAACAGAAGCCCAACTCGATCCATTTGCGGCCATGCTGTTACTGATAAACTCAAAAAGGGGATCTGTTGATTGTGCTTCCTTGTACCGCCTGAAGAGTGAGGGAGCCTGATCCCAATGGAAACTTGGGGAATTCGGTATATCTTCAAATTTGAGTTCACTCCCAGGAGTTAGCTCCTCTGGATTTTCCCACGGTGAAAAATTGCAGTTAGAAGCACCCCAGAAGAGTAAAATGCAATTCTGGGAATTCCAATTTCCCAAGCCAGATTCTGGGTCCGTCCGAAGAAAAAGTCAGAAAGGATTGCAACTGGTGGGTTACTGTGAGCCTTGAACCACTGAATTATTGGGTCATGGCGTCAACTCAAGGCATGAATTATAGGAAGATTTCCACGATTTCCTATGTCCTTGACATTCTCCACACCAGAAGGGATTTTGGGATGTTCTGGGAAAAGGAAAGCTAGGGTTTGGATTGAGGGGATTGCTGAGAGGGTTAGAATTGGAAGGTTTTGGGGGGTAACCAGAGTGGTTATGGCTACGCCATGAATGGATAAATGGTGAGTCAATTGAAGAAGTGGGAGCATGTGGCCTTGTGCTGGAAATGGAAACACCAACATATGGGCTCCATTTCCAGAAACCGCCATTGTTTTTGACACGCCCTGTTCCAAGCCATCATATTAGGCTTGGCACGTGGCGTGCGCTGATGATAAATACAAATTTGACCAGCATATGGTATGAAATAAATTTAGAAAATTCGAGTCATAACAGTTTTTGTCCAAGAAAGCTTTGTGACGACTCAGTGTATGTGGGAGTAAGTCATTGACCAATAGTCCTGTCTCTTTATACTCACTCCCTCCCAAACACATGGCGTACTGTCCAGTCTCGTTCTAAATCGCTGACATCTTACTAATGTCATTTTTTGGGTTTTTAACTTTACACTATATCTATATGTTTGGTAACTATTTAAAAAACACTTTTATTTATCAATCAATTTAAATTTTAAATTTCAAACACATTACAACACCATATTTAATTACGTATTTGATGTTATGTGAACTTTCACAATATTTTATTATTACTTTCACATAGCACAATTAAATCTCAAAACGTATATAAAATTTGAATTTTAAATCCATTTATAAAACCCTTTTTTTATAAATCCTTACCATTAATTCTTTTCTTTATTTTTTGAATTTCCTTTTTTTTCCTTTTTAATTTTAATTCCTTTCTATATTCCCAATTTTTTCATTTTTTTAATCTAGCCCTAAATTGAGTCCATTCCCCATTTTATCATCCAAGTCTTATAAATAAAATGAATATTTCTTATCCCTTTTGGTTATATACAATAGATCTGTTGTATTGTTCATGGATGAGCCAGCCGATTTAGAGATCAGGGCTATACACACACACACACATCATCAGCCGTGAAAACGTTTATGTGATTCCGCTATTGCTGCATCACTTTGCCATGGTGATGCATGAATTGCCAATAAGGACAGACGGAATCTTTGATTAATGTCTAGGGATAAAATAAAACAGTGCCAAATTGTTAGTTGATTTCATGCTAATTCTCTTTCGATTGGTTGTTGATTATTTCTCATAAAGATCCCATTATTCGAAATGGCCAATTGTGTGTAATTTCTGGCGTAGATTATTATTTATTGAATAAGCATAAAAAATTAAAACAAATTAAGAATATTAAGGATATAATTACAATAACAAATAAACTTTAAGGACCTTTGGTACAATTATCTCTGAAAGGTATCTACCTTCTATAAATTGAAAAATTCTGGGGTTCCTCAATAAAGAGCGCGTATTGTCCCTGAAAGGTATCTCCTAATAATCCAATAAATTGAAAAATTCTGGGTTTCTTCAATAACTTCCCAACGGCGATCAATAATTTCGGATGGGTTCTGAAGAGAAGGCGGGGGGAAGGAAGTTGAAGCAATTGCGTCGACGACCCGAAACGGCGGCGGCCACCGAATTATTGCCGCCAAGTAATTTCGCCGCGGTGGAAGATCAAAGAATTTACCGGTCTGCATTCCTGCGGCCGTGCAACTTTCCCTTTCTTCAGTCGCTCAAACTACGAACGATCATGTTAGATTACATCCTTTTTCTCTTCCCTTTTTGCTTTGTCTGGTCGACTGAAAACTTTTTCTGTATTTTTGTTAACTTTGTAGATATTTGTGTTCTGGACGATACCCGAAAAAAAATTTGCAGTCTCTTCAATCCAATAACATCAAGCTGTTCCAAATTGGAATTGATGGAAAGGACGTAAGTAATTTATATGCATATTTTTTTCTCTCAACTCTTACTGCTTTTTGTTTAGAATTTGATTGTTGTTTAATGAACTAACATTCATTACAGGAGGAGACATTAATTAATACTGATCAAATCAAACTATTCTTCAATCTTCACCAATTTATGTGTTTTCTGTGTTTTTTTTGGTGTTCAGATGAGAGAAACCATCCAGTTCTCATCCACTGCAAAGCTGGAATGGTGAATTCTGTCTTCTTTTTTCCCCTGATTTTCTTTTTTCGTTTTTATCTAAACTATCATCAATCACTGGATATTTTGGTTTTGAAAGTTGAATAATATCTGAATTTGATCATCTTTCCGGTTTCCAACTTGTAGCATAGAACGGGATGTCTGGTGGGTGGCTTGAGGAAGTTGCATAACTGTTGTTTGTCTTCACTGCTGGAAGAGTACAAGAAGTTTGCTGGCAAAAGGTCGAGGGAAATCGACTTGATATTTCTCAAGGAATATGACGTTTCCTGTCTAAGGCATTGCTCTAGAGCTTCATTTACTGGTACCAATTGCCCATGTTGCACAGTCAAAGACGCTTGCTGGAGAAGATCGTTTAGAGAAGTTATCAACACTGAGAAAAATGAATTTTCTTTTTTTCATCTTCAAATATCAAATCAGAATGCTTGACGATTCAATCCAAAATTAGTATTATCAGTGAAGCAATTCAAGAATGTAAACTAACAATTCAAGGAAAAGTTGAAGAAGATGTTTGGAAGCATATAGAGAGTTAGATATTTGGAAGTAAGAATTTTTGAAGCTAAATATTTCCTTATAGGTAAAGATAAGAAAAAAATATTTTTGCTTTTTAAGCAAAACAAAATTGATTACTTAGCTGCTTCTCCACCTGTAGCAATTTTCTTTTCCTATTCAAATATGAAATATTAGGAATCCATCTTTTTCCAGGGGAACCCATTAGAAGGTGAAATCATCCGATGTGTAAGCTTTGTAATTTGTGATTTGAGTTTTGCTTAAAGCATATATAAGATTTTGGAATTTTGCATAAAATTCTCATACATCTTTAAAAAGGATTTTCTCAATGCCAGTTTTCATTAATGATAATTAATAATTTCAAAGTTGTTTAGAAGATGAATTGAAATTAGTTAGGAGTCCTAAAGGAATTTATACACAATAATAAAAAATAAAATAAAAATTAAAAAAAATACAAATGCTTACCTAAAGCAAAACGAATACTACAAGGCACTGAACTTGAAAATCTACCCACATTTGACAAATGCCATTAAAAAAAATAAAAAATCTATGAGTTAAAATACACGTTATTACAGACGAGTTGTAGAAAAAAAAAAATGAAAATGAAAAATAATATAGTGATAGAAAATTTGAAAATATATAGCCAAATAAGACTCTCTTGTCCAAATCATTAGCTACTGAAACTAATTTAAAAATAACAGGTTCAAGATGTTTGAAAAGTACAGTTCAGAAAAAGAAAAAAAAATTGATGTTTAAAAAGTAGAGAACTAAATAGATGGGAGTTAAGTTTTGAAATAGCATTAGAAAATTTGAAGAGAGACTATTTCAATGATCGTTGAAAACTATTTTGAAGCTTTAATAAAACACAGAGACTAATTCAAAAATCAAAATAGTTAACTCTTTATGTCCTCCAATTAATGCAAAACACAGAGACTAATTCAAAATAGTTAACTCTTTATGTTCTCCAATTAATGGAAAAAGAGAGACTTGTTTCTCACAAAAGGAATGGTAAATGCACAGTTGCCATGATTTATACCCCCTTTAATTATTCTCTTACCTTTTTCACTTTTACTTTGAAATTGAACTGACCCTTCCCTCCCCTTTTCCTTAGCCCTCACTCCACCATTTCTCTCTACGTCCATAGCTTTCTTTCCATCTATCTTTGACACTTTATTGATAAACCGAAACAAACCCGAATTGTTTGATAACTTGAGCATCTCCGACCCCTCAAATCATTAACTTGCAAGTACTGCTTGAAGAAATAAATTTGTCTGAGAGAAAAATGAGACTGGTCAAGAAGTTGATGAGGAAGTTGGCATCTAACTCAATGGATCTTAGGAAGAAAATTCGGGCTATTGAGACTCGGCTCATCATATTCTACTTGTTGAGGGACAAGAAAGTTCTATGTCCTGGATCCAGTTTCTCTCACAAGTACAAGCACCTTAGACAGCAAGAGAAATACTTGAATCAAAATCAGATCAACTTAGCTGATAGCAACGCTATCGTACTTGATATTAGTGCCGCCACATCTGCCACCACAAAGCAGCTGACAAAGGAGGAGGAACAAGAAGAAGTGAAGGAAGATAACAAGTGTCTGAACTTGATGATGTTTGATGTGCTAGAGGATGTGAATAAGCTGGAAGAAGATGAAGAAAGAAATGATTCATTGTCAGTGAAGGAGATGGAAGAAGAGTTAAGACCCGATGATGACATTGATCGAATGGCAGATTTGTTCATTCAACGGTTCCGCCAGCAAATGAGATCGGATGCCAAAATCAATCCCCTCTAGTGACTAGTTCAACACAGCCACCTGTGGACACCCTTTGCCCTTTTCACCAGGTTGTTAATTTTCTTTATTATTCTATCAATAATTCCTTCATGCTTAATATGAATAATGAATAATTGCTTCGTTAAGGTGTTCCAGAAACAAAATTCCTCTGTTGCTTTCTGGCTGTACCAAAAATATGTACATAGTGTTGTAGTTTTATTATCTTTTTACATTTATGTACTAGGCATTCTCTTGTACAACGTCGTGAAAACTATACCTTGTACTGTTCATTTTTCTTTAGGCTACTATTTAGCCACTGTCTATCGTGTGACGGGTTTTTTCTTAAATTGTTGTTGTTGTTGTTATTGCACACAAAAGAAGGCATATGATACCAGATAACAATTCTCCACATTTCAAACAATATATACAGATCATTATCAGCTAGCAAGTCCTCCTAGGATTTTAAAAGATTTTTGCTCTTATAATTGAAATATTTCCTGCAAATTTTGCTGAGATATCCATAGCTTAAAAGTGCAAATGAAGTCCATAATAAAGAAAAGAGGAGAAAAGAAAATGAATAACAGATCAAACCATAAAGGCATTCATGGATATAGTGGACTTAAGAAGGGATTTTCTTGTGATTGAAATCTTCATTTCAGAGAGATTAAAAATTTTCAAGCATCTCTAGAAGGTGCTGTTCCTTTGATGTGGGTTCCTCATGATGAGCATCTATACACTCCGATGAGACGGGAAGGTGCTATAAATGACAACTTTTGGAGGTGTCATAACTAGATTGTGAACCAGATTTTCCCCTAAGCATGAGACATACAAGAACAAACATAGAGAGAGACTATCCAGGCCTAGTAGATTTATTCAATCTAATTATAACTTGGATAAAAATGCTGTATCTACCTTTTAAGCGATAGAGTGGTGGGGCAACAGAATCAGAAAAAATAGGCACAAGAGCCCAAATCAAAAGTTTCTAAAGAATCTGCATTAGAAACTCGAGTTTTGATCACCCGCTAGACGCACACTTGGCAAGTGATAATTAGACAATTTATGTATATGACAATTCACATGAGGATTGTTCTATTATCACCCGCCACGTGTTGGTCGGGCGGGATAATCCCGCTAAAAGTCTAATGAGTGATCAATTTTATTAGATACGAGTCACTATTAAAAGGGTTCATCTTGTACATCTTTTTTTAATTAAGGGCGTCTAAATGATGAGAAACTTACACTATCTTTGGTAACTATTTAAAAACACTTCGAATTTATCAACTAATTTAAATTTCAATTTTTAGACATATGGTAACACCACATTTAACCACATATTTGATTTGACTTGAACTCTTACATCATTTTAATCACTACCTCTATATGACACAATTAAATCTCGACACTTATATAAAATTTAAAATTTAAACATATTTATAAATCCATCAATTTATAAATAGTTACCAAACAAAGCCTAATTTTTTTGTCCTCGCTTTATTAATTAATAGATAAATCAGACAAGTGGCGGGAATGAACGAGAATGAAAATTTTCACATGGGCACCAGAGATTTGTGCCTCTCACAAAATATGTGGGTCCCACATATGTTAGAAAAACTCGGTTTAAGGGCATGTTTGGTATCTATTATAAATAATTCGTTTATAATACATTTTGAATTTTAAATTTTTTATGGCACTTGTCATTTTGTCCTATTAACACATTATACATCTATCACATTAAATAATAATTTTTCACTTTTCAATAAAATTTAACCAATCAAAATAAGACAAGTGTCTCAAAAATTTAAATTTTAAAATATATTATAAACCAATCCAATTATAAACGACACCAAACGGACTCTAAGTAATTGTGAAATGCAGAAAGCCTTTATTGTTTTCACTCGCCGTTTCCGTGACAGTTGAAACTAGTTGAGTATTTATTTTATGTTTTATGTATGAATATGAAAAATTCCTTAAAAGCCGTTGCTTTATATAAAAAGTGGAGCGGTAAATTTTGAAGCTTTCTCTTGAAAATTTGTCAACTAAAAGAAGTAAAGTGCGCACGGAGATTCTTTACCATATTTCCACTTAGTGAATATTAATAGGATGAATCAGAACTTCTAACTTGTTGCGTAACTCGCTTCTAGTTCTAGATAGAACCAAATATCATTAACTCGTGTCAAAGAGCTAATCAATCAATGTTGAATTCAGAAAAGAATTTCGAGATTATTTGAAATCAAAAGAACTCTTGGCAAAAGCTTGTTAAGTTTTCCAATTATCATGACGATAGTTTACCCTCTGAGTTAAAACACTATTGAGCTAAGTATATTACTCCCGAGGTAGATACTAAGCAAATCAATGTGCTGGGAAATAACTCATTGAGCTTGCGGTTATTCACATCCCATATCAACCACGCATCTTTTATTTTAATGGTCACATTCTAATTATTTATACTCATTCGTAATCTTTTACTTTTTTTCATCGGAATTACTTCCGCAGTGTATCAGGGGTTAATTGGAAAAACACTTATATAAAATAAAATGTTCGAATAAGATTACCTATTATTTCTTAATTTATGTGAAATTACCTACCGTCCATTTTTGCAAGACAGAGGGAGTGATATTTTTTGCTAAATGACTTTTCCTTTTTCTCAAGTGAGGGAGTAACACTTTTGTTGTGGGCCCGTGGCCCTTTGTCGGTTGTTGTTTCAAGTTTCTGTTGTGGCTTTTGGACCTGGTCTGTCTAAGCCCATTGTCCATGGAATGTGTCTTGGACTCTTTTTAGTTCGATTAATAAAATTTATATTTCACAAAAAAAAAGAGTGATTTCAAAGTCTATATACTTCATTGGTCTCAAATATACAATCTGCTATTCTTTTTTAAGATATCCCAGGTAGATAGTTTTTTTCTTCAGTAAAAAGTCTAATTTAGATTATTTTACTAATTTAACAGAAATTTAAAAAATTACAAAGATGGGAGCCAGCCGCCTTTCTAGGGCGGGAAAAGTATAAACCGCGCAAGGACTTTTATTGTAACTCTGAACTTTGAAGATCGGCCAGTCCCCATCTTTGCAATCAAAATTGTTCTGAGCAGAAGAATTTCTTTGTTTCTTCATTTCGATGGGTTCCAAAGAAAAGGTAAGTGAACTTAGATTGCAGAAATCCGCGGTGCGGCCTTCTAAAACCGCAGCAAGGCGATCTGAATTGCCGAAATTGGTGGAAAAAATAAGTGAACTTAGATTACAGAAATCGGCGGTGCGGCCTTCCAAAACTGCAGCAAGGCGATCTAAATTGCAGAAATTGGCGGGGCAGCCTTCCGTAACCGCCGCCAAATTATTGCCGCCGTTTAATATTGCGGCGGTGGATGATAACGTAATATACCGATCGGCCTTCCCTTGGCCACGCAATTTTCCCTTCCTTAATTCGCTCAAACTTTATTAGATTACATCCCTTTTCTTTTCATCAAACGTTGTTTAATAACTTTTGAAAGAAAATAATTTCAGTAGTTTTTTTCTTTTTGCTTTTCTTTTTTTCTCTACAGATGTTTCATCATGAACTTTAGTTCAAGAGTTTAGCTTAACATAATATTACTGAACAAAGTCAAAACATAATATGAATTAATGGGAAAAGAAATAAAAAGATAAAACCCTAGCAATTGTGTTCAATTTGTATATCCAATTTTTCCTTGTGTTCTTCCTCTTTCTCCAGTCTTCTCCCCCTCTTGTGTTTTTTCTCACGTCCTTTTATAGTTAGAGACGTCCTAGAACCTACGATTGTGTAAAAAAGAAGATAAAAACGCGTAATTTCTTTTTCGCTACGGGCCACGGG
>CAVNYN010276347.1:0-21306 GCA_963692815.1 Nyctanthes arbor-tristis
CTAACCATAGTAAACTTCTATTCACATTGACCTTATAAGGTTCCTTCCTGTTGCACTAACCAAAGTAGCTTTTTTTGACTTTCCAATGCATTCTTTTCGATCTTCTCTTTGATGATCGCAAGCGGCTACTCCTATAAAAAAGTGAGACTTTACTAAACAGGCAAGAAAAGCCCTTTCTATCTTCTCTTCATCTCCAACTCCAAAACCTTTAATAAGCCTAGGCAAGAAAACCAAGCCTAGACGATCGTGTCATTCTCTATACGTCAAACAATGCCTCACTAAAATATGCAGCCGATAATGGGGATAGATATATAAAAAGTGTGTGGTAAAGACGCCGGATCTGCACCTGCAGAATCTAAAAAACTCCAAATAAGAAAATGAATAATAATATTCCGCTCACTCTATCCTCTTTCATCCTATTCCAAGGCGAGATAACTTGTCCAATTGAGTTGGGAGTAGGGATAGAAAGCCTTAGCCCTCAGCACGTGAGATGATAAAAAATCAGCAACATCTCGAGCTACACTACGTAGGTATCTGTGCAGGTAAGGCGTCGGTCGGCCCTAGAAACTGTAGCAACAATGCAGGGACTTAACAACTAGACGTGGTAGTTATTATAGCGGTTCCTTTTGCTCCTAGAAAACGTTTGAAAAAACCGACTACAGAACTACTGAGCAGGACAAAAGAGAAGGCTTGTCGGGCCGTATGCTTATGGGTGCAGGATTCTTTGAGAAGACGTGGGCCAACTTAGAGACATGGTACCTTGGCTTAGTAACAAATGAGCAGAAGCTCGAAAAGCTTTCTTCTTGAGGAGAAGGGAAATTGTTGCACCATGGACTCTAATTCAGTAGCGGGAGCAGCATTAGGCTATTGGCCTTTTATCT
This sequence comes from Nyctanthes arbor-tristis, assembly GCA_963692815.1. NCBI lineage: Eukaryota > Viridiplantae > Streptophyta > Magnoliopsida > Lamiales > Oleaceae > Nyctanthes > Nyctanthes arbor-tristis. The sequence continues at coordinate 882 of CAVNYN010276347.1, forward strand.
GTATCTTACCCACCAGAAGGAGTGTGCTTTATTTAGTATGAACTAGAAAAGAAGAGAAGCACCTTACAATATTCATGGCCAATTGGATCCTGACATACTAATAGGCATTCCGACTCTCCCAATTACATGTGTTTTAGGGAGTTGAACATCTTATTCTTATGAGATGCAAGGAATACTAAAATTACATCATGATATCTTTGGGCAGGAAAAGGGCCTAAAGCTAACTGAGACCCACACAAATGTTTAATCGAAAGCTCTATCCTCCTTCCTCGTACTAGATCAAAAAAGGCAAATAGATTTTCCAGCTTTTACGTTGAAAACTTCCTGGTTGTATAATTTCGACCATTTGATAGCCCTGTTCTTTAATATACAAAATAGGGCTATGGTACTGACTATGCGTCGGATTACTAAGGTGAAAAGACAGTATGTATTCCGAGGAAATGCCATTGATTCACTAGCAGGGGTATGTTAACAGCCTGTTAAAAGAGGGTAAATGAAATTATATTCTTCAAAGGTTCACTAAGGTCTTTTGTTAAAAAAAAATGGTTAACTCCTTAAAATTCCATATATTTTGGATATTCAACCAAGGCTAATTATCAGTTAAGTTAATAAAATTATCTAAATTTTGTCTTAAAATATTAGGGTCATTTATGCAACATCTTTAAATTATTAACCTTTTTTCAAACGTATCACCAAAGTTTTAAGACTCCTTGTAGGTTAGGTAAATACTGTATGGGAAAATGTGGATATAAATTTTTGAGCATGCAAGTAATTTATGTGTTGAAACATGCGCATTACGTTGTTGTTGTTGTTATTATATACAAATGGCGAACTTAAAGAGGGGCATTAACAAATTTGGTATAAACTCAAACTCAAAACTGATAAGGGGTATTATTTAACATTTGAACTAATTATTGTAAATTAAATTCCGATCTTTTTCCATTAATGGTTATAATAGGATAATTATGACTTAAAAAAAGAAAAAAAATTATATTTGATTGGTATTATTATCAGAAAGTCATCAATAAACTTTAATATATAGTACCATCTAAACGTTCATTAAAGTCTTTTGTTTGAAAAAAAATTAGTCAAATTAAAATTCCAATATCTTAGATTTTCAACCACAATAATTATTCATTAAATCAATAAATATTATCTAGTTTTTGCCTTAAAAAAACTCAGGGGTCATTTATGCAACTACTTTAAATGTTATATGCCATTTGTATAAATAGTCATTTAGTTTATTCAATTTAGGGCGTCTTACCCATTTCAAAAGGAAAGAATTTGACTCCAACAGTCAACTAATGAAATTGGTCATAATTAAATTGAAAGAACTACTTGTGTAGCTAAACAAAAAGGCTAGGAATGTCTAGCACCAAAATGAATGGTTAGAGGTCATTTCTACAGTGTCTTTGAATGTCATGTGTTACTAGTGTAAGTCAATATCGGACTTCTCTTGAAAACTGGTATCTAGTCATGGGCAAACTGTACGCGTAAAGGACTAAAGTCCACAACTTATATAATTTTCAAAGAAGTTTTCCAAAAATTTAGGCTAATTTTGTTGTACATTTTATATAAAATTAAAATGTTGACTTTATTCTACCATCTATTTCATGTTTGTCCTGCAGGTTTGTAGAATTGATAAATATGTCATTTTTAAAAATCAAAAATTAACTTTTTCAATCCCGTGCATATATAAATTGACTGAATACCTTAAAAGGATCCTAAAATATTTAATTTTTTAGATACCCAAACGTAGGAGTGAGTATTTGGACCAATTAAACCGAACAAACTGAACCAAACGGGACTAATTCAGGCGGTTTTTACAATAAATTGGTTCAGTCCAGTTGGTTTCCGAGGTGAAATGAAGATGTTCGATCGGTTGACAGTTTGGGAGTTGAAAACCATAGTAAACTAGACCGAAAAAATACTTGATAAGACCAAACCAGAACTATATTTCTAAATTGGAACCAAGAAAGAAACCGAATGATGTTTAATTCTATATTTGGCTTGAAAAATTCAGAAATGGACATTGGAGTGAGCACTCACATCACATGGGAAATTGGGTAAGCGTTAATTAGCCTTTGACGGTTAGGTTTAATTCACAAGTAACAAGACAAAGTAGGATCTTTTCCTTGACTGGTTTTTTCCAATTTTCAGACCACTATAGAAATTTGACTTTGGGGACTGGGAAACTAAATTAATTCAGAGAATACTCCATGCCAGCTGTCTCCCGTCTTTCTTAACTCATGCTATTCCATTATTTATTTATATTCAGTAAACTTCCTCTATCAAAGCCAAAAATCTCCCGATTTTCATCACGAGTGTCACCCTCTTGAAGCTCAAGCTCATAGTCTTATAGACTCCACTAGTGGATTTGGTTCAGATCCGATCTGATCTGCAGCTGCTGGTTTCTTTTTTCTTTTGCCCAATTTTCAATTCATTATCCGAACCGGCATATAAAGATAGGGTTGTTGATGACATGCTACAAGTTTTTCCTTTTGTGTATCAGTGCATGGCCTTAATAAAATTTGTGGGGATGTTTGTATGTTCTTCTTTTGAGTTCGGCTTCTTCCTCATTGATTTAAGTAAAAACACTCAAACTGAATCGTTAAACCAGACCGATCGAGCCAAAATCAGTTCGATCGGTCTTAGTTTCAAGGAAGAGGACGATCGGTTTCTGTTTCTAAAAAGCTGAAACTGACCATGTCAATTTGGTGGAGGTTTGGCTGAAAACCGCATCGACTTGACCGACGCCGATCCCTACCCAAGCGTATCACTAAAATCCAGCATAAATATCATCAACATTGTCACATCCATCTCTAACTCACATGAGTCTCCTATATGCTTATCGATCATATTCAATCATCAAGGAACCATAAAACTTCTACATGTACTAAGGCACTGAACTTAAATCTCTTGTCAATTACTTAATTTATTCTACTGATGTAATATGACATTTAAAATATGTTCATCATACGAAATATGTACTTAGGGACCAATTGTTCATTTATTGGTTGTACTTGAAATAAACTTGATACCATGTATTTCATCTAGCAACTTTAGATAATATTTCGGATACTTATCTGATAACTTTCCTATATATATTTTAGTACTAAAACATCAATCATATTGTGATGTCCAAAAAATCCGCAACCTCATAATGGAATCCAAAAGTTGAGATCTAAGATTTACAATCAAAACTTATAAGCAACATCCAAAATTTTCTTTTTTTTTCCTCATCTTATATTTTGAGTCACACCCAATAATCAATGTGTAATTATTAATATAATCTAAATATTTTCCATAGAACTTGATCATTGAAGAAAATCACTAATTAACTATTTCACATGTCTGCTAATTTTATAGTAATTTCTTACTGCAAGTCTCCCCATTATCCTTGATTTTAATGATTCAAAGGATTCTAGTATATATAACTTCTAAGTACTCAAATAATACATTTTTATTAAGCATATTTCGATGTTTTATCTTAGGAAAATCATACTCACTCCATCTTTTTCATCGTACATAATCTTTTTAAAGTTTTTCACACCTAAAATAATCCATAATCTTAGGCATTCAAATGTCTTCCAAACATCACACATTTTACCCATAATTCCTCAAAGTGCGTAACCTTATATCTACAAATGTCGCATTCACGTCTTATCATCTGCTTCCTAATATATCATCTTAAAGTAGAGACTCATTCTAGACATACATTAGCATCCATAGTATGCACCCAAAGAAGTTACATATCAGAAATGAAAAGTTCATTTTATTGATTATCTTCAAGATAATCTTCATACTATCATTTGTAACAAAAATCTTCAACAATAATCCCAAATAGTCCATCTATTATTCCTTTATATTAGTTTCCTTATAGCATTTCTCTTTAGATATTTCAAAAATACTTCCAGTTTCATCCTTTATGCCAATGTGATAATTATTTCTTCAAGTAATAATACTGCAGTACGTATTCCACCTTAAATTGTCCTTAAAATGTGAGATATTTTCGAACATAAACAATATAACTTAACATTCTTTCCACCCAGAATAAAAATTTTGCAACCTCCACCATCACATATTAATGCCTAATGGTAACACAATTTATCATTACGGCCACTCTCATCTTGTTATAATCTCAAATTGGTCCCTCGTACTACTAACGTTATTCTATTGCACTAAAATGAATATGTTAATACCCTTATGCACTAATCATAAGGTCTCTTGCCTATTTGACATATAGATTGGTCGGGTAATCCAAATTTTTTTAACTTCAATAATCAACATCAAATTTCAATTACATTTTTTTTTTTAATTCAACAACACCTTTCATACCACTAGATAGCACTTGAAGCATTTCTAATGTCAATCATGAAGCATCTTAAAAATATTACCCAGGTATCATAAGTTTCCATAAATCCTCTAATTATAACTCTGTAGAACTAATATGAACACATTGATTTTCTTACTATGCACTAGTCAGCACAATTGTTTTTCTTAAGATTTCATCGGCCAACAAGATCAAGCCATGGTAGTAGGCCTTTTCATTGACTAAATCAACAATTTCAAAACCATTCAAATAGTTTCATAGGTCCAGAAGACATCCATAGTATTGTACACTAATTCTAGCAAAACTCAAGGTTTACATTCTTCCACAATCCTCTTGCTAAGATTGACTACATCACGGACGGACAAAATGATCAAATTGTACAAAGAATCTCATGTACCATTTTACTCAACGTATAAAATTATGCTCATATCCATCCATAGATACATCTTTTATTCCTTCCATCCAATATTTCTTCTATAAAATGTAACCTCTAGTCTAAGTAATAAGTACCCAATTTCTACAATGGTAATACTGCTTAAGTAGAGTCTTCAATGCCAAAATTTGAAATAATCAAAGTGCACTATAAAAGGAAATACAAACTAACCCAACATAGTTTCAACACCGTTACATGTAAGAAATTATATCAATCCCTCTTTGTTTATATACCAAAAGCTGTTATGCCTTTCAACGCATGTACTATAACTCTTGCTTCTCATAATTCATGTTTTCGCATGTACCTAATCATTTATATCTTAACTCAAAATATAATAGAATTCTAATGTTTTCCTTTAAACGGATCAGGAAGGCACAATTCTTATATCGTAACGGTTCAATACAATGAATTTTCATGTGATAATATGTGATATTTAAAGAGATCGGCATATAACCTTTTTAGTTCCTCTTGTGACTGACCAAAAGACCATGGTCAAGACCCAGTACACAGATGCCTAATCATTTTGGTGTTATCACCCACCTTCGTCGCTTGTATTGCTATACCTACAATGTAGGATTACGTGAGCTAAAGTTCAATAAGCAACGTATGCATGGCGTGATTATTATGTTAAATAAATATTATTATGTTCTCGCACACCATCACAAATAGGACCAGCATCCTCCCTTTCTATAGTATACGGCATGAGCTCAATATCATCAAAGCCATAGTGCATTTATGCCTTGCTAAAGGGGTAACTGCCCCTTAGTGCGTCCACCACTGCCTCAAACACGACTCAAGAGACGGCAATGACTTATTTCACATTCAGTAAATACGGTCTAGTCAAATCATAACAACTGTCGAGTCTAACCACAGAGTCCATTATATATTCCCAGTCAGCTGGCCGCTAAGCCACTAACACTTACGAGGGGTTCGCTACCCCAAGCGACATCTATATACCCAAACGACATACCAAAGTGTGGTATATCCACATTGGGATCACACAATTAGTCGTACTATCACACATCAAGCTCTTTCATAACGCCACATGCGTTATTTGTAAAACAAATAACGATCTATGTTCTCCGTATAACGATCTATGTTATTTGTAAAACGATGTCCCACACATGCCCGTCCTTAAGCCTTAGTGTAGGAGGTAAATTGCGGGATGTGCCTAGATTGGTCAAGATTGGCATGCGTTTCTACTGGGTTCTACCCAAGGCCCCTTAAAATTCAAACCTTTGATGTCCTACAGCTATATATTTTTTTTCCCACTATCTTTGAAAATCCAGCTGTGCCACAGGGGCAAAACAGCTTATGTTATTTGTATAAGGACCTATATTATTTGTTTAACATGTTATATTATTTGTATAACAATCTATGTTAAAATAGTATAAAATCATCTATTAGATGAATTAAAACATCAAATAATTAATAACGTACGAATTTAAAAAGAAAACATGATTAAAAATAAAAGATAGAAAACAAAGAACAAATGGAAATAAGGAAAGCGAAAATAAAAAAAAAGTGTAAAAAGAAAAAAAATTCCAGCTGGCTGGATTTGGCTGACTGGCCAACCGCTGACCACCAGTCGGAATCCAGCCGGCTGTGGTGGGGATGGATTGGGGGTCAGGGTGGGTATTGGCCTAGGATGCGTGGGGATTATTAAAAAAATTATTTCATAAAGAGAAAAAATTATTAAGAAAATAATATACTTGTTACCTGTGTAACACAATATGTTATATAGCATTTTTGGAATTTAAAATATGTACCAAATATTTTTGGAACAAACTAAATTTAGACAGGTAGTTGTAAAAAGACCCAAATTAAAAATTCATCATTACGTTTTGGGCCTCAATTGTTTTATCCTATTGGGAAAATTATCCAAATACTTGGCATAGTGAGTTTTTCCAATATTTATAGTGTTCCCCCCACCCCCACCCCCCAAAAAAAGACCATGTGTTTATTTTACTTTTATGTTATTTTGTTATTTATTTTATGTTATTTTTCTTCCCCTTCTCTACCCCAACCCACCCTAACCCACCCCCTATCAGCCGGAATTCGGCCAGGCGGCTGGCCTCCAAAGTGGTCAGAATCTAACCACCAGATTTTTGGCGATTTTTGTTTCGTTCTTTTTCCTTTCTTCCTCATTCTTTTTAATGTTTTTCTTTCTTTCTTTTTTTCTTTTTTTTTTTACGATGTTGTTGGAACCTCCTTCTTTTTTTTCCTTTTTTTTTTTTACTTTTTTGTTTATTTTTCATTTTCTCTTTTCCTTGTAAAATTCTTACTACATGATAAATAATATTTTTACATCCAAAGGTTCATTACATATATAATAAGTTATGTTATTTTTGTAACAAGCTATGATATTTGTATAACAATATATGTTCTTTGTCTAATAGTCCACGTTGTTAAATAATCTATATTATTTATGCAACAAGCTAATGTAGAACATATGACAGAATGGATTGAGGGAGAATTGGATAGAAGATCAGTTGAATTATGGGCATTTTTGGTGTTTAGGTTAGATTTTAGCGTATAATACCTTCCCGAAAGCAAAACGATGAGGAGATCGAGGCTCAGCAATCTGAGGTCGTTTAAGCCTTCAAATTTATGATTTTTCATTTTTCTATTTTTTACAATCTTTTTATAATTTATTTTTTATTTTTTTACCAAAGGGCTTGTGTATAACCACTTGTTTCAAGTATTTATTGCTTAATAACAATCTATTTTATTTTCATAACAAACTATGTTATTTGTCCAATACCTCATGATATGTGCATAGCACACTATGTTATTTGTATAACAAGTTATATTATGTGCAAAACAAGCTCTGTTATTTATGCAAGCACCGTTATTTGCGTAACAAGTCTCAATTTTTATGTAACACGATATATTATGTGTGTGACAATATATTTTATTAAACAATTTCTGTTATTTGCACAACGAACTATGTCTTCTGTAATTATTTGGATAATAACCCATTTTATTCATTTAAGATGTTATGTTATTTGTATAACAACCTTTTTTGAAATAGTACAACATCATCTATTATATGAATAAAACATCAAACAATTGATACTTTATAAATTTAAAAGGAAAAAAATGACTAAAGATAAGGAGAGAAAACAAAGACAAAAGTGAAACAAGGAAAGAAGAAATTAAAAAAAGTGTGAAAAAAAAATTTTTTGACCAGCAAGGTCTCCAGAATCGGATGGCTGATAGCCGGCCAAATGTCGGCTGAAATCCGGCCAGCCAATTGCCAGAGGCAAGCAAAGCATGGAGTGGATTTCTGGGTAGGGTGGGATGGTAAGAGGGCCGAGGGACGGTAAGAGGGCCGAGGGACGGGGTGCGGGTATTAAAAAATATATTTATTAAATAAAAATAAAAAAATATTAAAGAAAGTAAAAAGCAACATACTTGTTATCTATATAACACAATATGTTACACAATATTTTTGGAATTGAAAATATGTACCAAGTATCTTTGGAGTAAATTAAACTTTGGCAGTTATTTCGGAAAAGATTTTAACAGTATTTTTACATTCAAAGGTTCATAATGTGCGTAACAAGTTATGTTATTTTTGTTACAAGCTTTATTACTCGTGTGCTAATAGATTATTTTTGTCTAATAGTCTATGTTATTAAACAACTATATTATTTATCTAACAAGCTAATGTAGAACACACGACATAATAGATTTAGGGAGAACTGGATAGAAGGTCAGTGAAAATTTGGTTTTTTTTGCATTCCTTGTAGAATTTAACATATAATACCTTCCTAAAAGCGGGGCGATGAGACGATCGAGACTCATAACATTGAGGTTGATAAGTACCATCAGTTTTAGTAATCGAGGCCATTTAGGCCTTCAAAATTATGATTTTCTATTTTTCTATTTTTTCTAATTTTTTTATAATTTATTGTTTTATGTTTTTTTACCATAGGACCTGTCTACAACTATTTAAGTACCGTTCAAATTTGTTTTAATAATTTATTTCTTAATTGCATAAAAAACTACGTTATTTGTCCACCACATCTTGTTATGTGCATAACACGCTATGTTATTTGTATAACAAGTTAGGTTATGTGTGAAACAAGCTATGCTATGTAAGTTACGTTATTTGCGTGACAATTCTTGTTAATTGTGTAACAATATATATTATTAAACAATTTGTGTTATTTATATAATAAACTATGTTCTCTGTGTAACAGCTTATATTATTAGTAGAACGACATATGTTATTTATTTAACAAGTTGTGTTATTTATATAACAACCTATGTTATTGATTTAACATGTTATGTTATTTATATAATAATTTATGCTAAAATAGTATAACATCATCTATTATTATATGAATTAAAATGTCAAACAATTGATCCTATATAAATTTAAAAATAAAAATAATTAAAAATAAAAGAGAGAAAACAAAGTAAGAAGGGAAATAAGGAAAGAAAAAAAAAAGTGTTTAAAAAAAATTTTGGCCGACCTCCAGCGACCGGCAGGTGCCGTGGGTGGGTTTTGGGGTCGGGCGGTGGTTTAGAGGGTTGGGGGATGAGGTGGGGATATGAAAAAAAATATTTATTGAAGATAAAAAAATAATAAAAATATTAAAGCAAATAAAAAATTAAAAGGTAACATACTTGTTACCTATGCAACACATTATTTACAGTATTTTATGAATTTAAAACATGTATCAAGTATCTTTGGAATAAAATAAATTTAGGCAAGTATTTGTGAAAAGACATCTAAAATAAAAATGCAGCAAAATTTTTAATAGGCTCAATAATGATTATCTAATATTAAACTCAACTTCTACACTTTTTAAATTTATTTATTATAAGACAAATATAAAATTTTTTTAAAAGAAAAATAATGATATAAAATTATAATTTTTTTTATTTGTCAACCATACAAACATACCCGTGCTACTTTTCAGCCGTATTCTCATATTCTAGATTTTAAAAAATAAAAGATCGGACACTTGTAGCCGTACCGTATCCAATAACCGTACCCTGTTAGAGCAACATAGTTGACAATAACAATTAACACAGTGGCCATACACTTGGCAAATTTGTATTCTCTTACCTTTGTTTATCACTTCTAAATCAGCAGATATTAATTGTGCCATCTCTTGCGCTATGTCAATCATTGTGGCCTAACTTAAGCCATGTTTACTGAGATCTACTCAATCCATCCGACAAAGATAGTATACCATTCTTTTTTCATATGTCCTAAAATATATACCACCAAGTTAAATTTTTAGTTTTCGAATATACCCTTACTTATTATACATTGTAATGTAAATTATGTAATCCATAAAAAGGAATAATTAGTGTGAATCATTAATTAAATGAAAGGATACACATTAAAATATAATCTTAAATTGTACTTCCTTTTTAATATGTGTGAAAAAATAAAAGTAGGCTACTTTTGGAACAAAAAAGAGTAATATTGTTTGAAGCTTTGAATAATGATAAATTTCTATATTAGTTCACCGGTTGTATATTAATAAGAAGAGTAAAAATGTCAATTAAGACATTTAAATAATTTGAGATTCAGATATTTAAAGTTAAAATTTTAGACAAGTGAACTAATTGGTAAACCAATAAGGAAGTGTAACATTATTATTGAAGCCTTATATTATTGAGCATTGCCATGTAGCTTGCAATATTCAAATCATCCTTGTCCTCTAAAATTCATATATAAGCTATCTTGTTCTCTTCTTCACTTTTGGCAATTAATCAATCTGCCATGATTTTTCTTCCAAGACCTCATACATGTTCTGAAACTACTTTCCTCAAGGCTGAACATAAGTATATTACCCTTGATCGGCAATGAATATATAGAGCAAGAATGAGTACCCCTTTCCGGCGAAGCTTTTCACTATAAATACATTAAAGACAAGATATTGGAGGAGGATTGGGACAAATCACATTTTATTCATGTTAGGTTCATTCAAAAATCATTCTAAGTAAAGTGTAGCATTTTCCTCTCTCTTTTTTTTTTTTTTTGTGATTACACAGGTTGGGGTGGGCACTGGCCGGTTCGGTTTGGTTCCACCCCGGAACTAAACTGGCCAAAATCGGTCAGGAGAAAGTCAAAGCAGAACCGAATCGGTTCAGTCCAGTTGTGTTGGTTAAATCGGTGAATTACTCGGTTTTCACCAAAAACCAACTGGTTCATGCGAACTGGTCGGTTACTTTTTTATTTTTTATTAAAAAACCGACCAAACCGACTTGTTGGCACCTGTTTAAATGCCCTCTCTGATATACAAGAATTGGAGGGGAGAGGTACTTGGGATTCGAACACGAGTTGAATCTTTATGCACTATTATGATGATTTTTTCCTCGAAGGTAGACAAAAAGCTCTACTTAAGCTTGTTTGATTAGTGTTTCACCCCTAAGTCTTAAGGTATACAATACTCAAAGTGCTAATGATAGCTAGGTTACTTGAGATAGAACTCATTTAGGTTGAAGAGCTTATGCCTCCCAAACCAAGAAAAACCATTTTTGTCACCCAATCTCACGGCCTTCTCAAAATCTTTTGCTACAGAAATTATAGTCAAGTTCTTAGAATGATCAGGTCACATTGATCAATCTATACTAATAGTCACTTTTGAAAATGGAAATAATGACAAATATATTGTCTGTAATGTACCATGCTACAAATTCAATAAACTCATTCATGTCAATGAATAAGAATTGCCTTAATGCTCTTAAAATAGTAATAATGATCTCAACCAAAGTTCACTCATTTTCAACTAATAAATGAGGCTCCGAAAAACATTTTAATAAAAAGACATCATATTGTGACACGAGGATTTGCAAACCTACAACAAACAGATTTGGAGCATATCTTAATCTTGAAGACCATTATCATCACTAAAATTAATCCATTCAACTTGGAGCTCTATTTCACCACATTCAATTTTTCTCAAAATCATTGTCATTTCTTGCGTCAATTTCTCATCTTTCCAGATAACACAGCTCTCCTGAGCTAAGCAATTTTCCTCGGTTGGTTGAATTCTTTCAATTGTAACACCATCTGTGAGACCTTCCAATCTCATCCTCGAGCAATCTACAAAAGGTTTGATGTCTATTTCTGCGTTTCCCAAGTTGTCATCTAGAGAAAATGTGTCTTTGTCATGCACAGACTGAAAAGTACAAAACAAAAAAAAAAAATAGTGATACAATTTTGACACATATATATATCCTTGTTTCTGTCTCCTAATAACAAGCAGAGGAAAAGAATGAGCATCCATGTCAAATTATAAGGGATTCGAGGTAGGCATCTCAGTATGAAACAAAATGCAATGATTGATATTTGGTAGTAACACGTACTAGAAGGATAGGAACATTTAGATCCTTAATGGGAAGTGTCAACTCCTCGTTCCATTCAGGGTTAAGCTTGCCCCTCACAACACTAGTCTTGACTTTCTGCAGTAATATATTTACAACATCAGACATTATTCAAGTATCAAAACGAGGTGAGTAACATGATGCGCAACAGAGGTTTGTAAATAGGTAAGTTTGGATTACACATGTACTTGGTAATATAGACTTCTAGCATTTTACCAAGGAAAATTTTATCCATTTTATCAACAAATTCAAATGTGATCGAAAGACTGTTTAACATGAAAATGCACTCAGATTAATTTTCCCTTGAAGGGAAATGGATGTGAGCAGTTATAAAATCTCCCTGTGCCAACCTAAGGATTGTTTAAGGTGTCTGTCATCCTGCATGTTCCGGTAGGAAGGGAAAACTCAGCACAAGCGGCAGTATCATGAAAGTATTCTCTCAACATTGTAACGTATCTGTAATGAGCTTCATCACCTAATTCACCATTTTGGACTAATATTTAGTCCTTCTCCGTCCAGCAATGAGAATTGCAGATCATCCACAGTATAAGAAACTATAATGGTTTTGACTAAGGTAATGAATTTCTTGTTCAAGATTTTCTATGATGGGGTACTTGTCAAGATTCCAGCAACCTTCGACCAAAATTTCATTTCCAGGATTATTCACTTGACGCCCAAGTATGTCTTCCAAGCAAGCCAGCATATAGGAAGACTTCAAAAGGGCATAAGGAGTTTCAATAACAATGCGTTGCCATCTATAAGAATTTTGATATTTACACTATTGTAAATTTGAACTTTGCTCAAAGCAGAGAGGATTTTGATACAATTGGTCAAGTTTGGGGATTTGGGGATCAAACAAGCTTAAGCCTGCTGTTATAAGACTTTGTCTTTCCTTCCTTTGTCGACAGAGTTAGTACATCATAGTCCTTCACTGAACGGCGACCTTATATGCTTCTCAGAGTCGATAACTCGAGATGGGCAAAATGGTTACTACAAGTCAGATTCCTCTCCTATCACTAACTACATTACTTCATTAACGTTAATTCACAAGGAATTCTGCAAGTGTGGAGGAATCGATCATTCTTTGATCCACATAGGAATACCAACTAAATGAACTTGATGAACAAACTAGAAGGAACAAAACTGATGAATTAAAATCCTTATTAAATGATGAATTAAAATCCTTATTACAGCAAACTAAGCAGAAACTAAAACTAATTGCTAATAGGTGAAAATGATTTAACTGGGTTCACCATATCCACTTTCCATGTTCCAGCCATGCATACCACTCAATCCCCAATCTTCGTTATTTTTCCAATTCTTATTGATTTACTATGAATAGATCGGAATTCATGTATCCATTGAAAACAAAATAAGAGAGTGCATGTTCTCAGAAAAATACAAGTAAACACATTAAGCCATATGCACGAGTAACTGATTAAATTGGAGCCTTTGCATTCATGGAGCCCTTTACAGAGGACGAGTAATTATAAGGCAGCAGTCAATTTACGGAAAGTGATGGGCAAAAACTCGTTGACATGAGGGTTCGGTAACAGAGCCTAGAAGTTTAGAATCTTTGATTCTTTTTGGTGATAATATTATAACATAATAATAAGTGTATCTCCTAATTAACCCATGAAAGAGCCGAACTCCATGAATTCCAGAAACCCATTTAATTAACCTGCAAAGAGAAGATTTTTACAGTGTGCAAAATTAAATTCAAGAAGAAAAGCATACGTGAGCGCCGCAGGAGATGATAACATAGGGATCACTGGTACCTCTGGCTGCATCACGGACAGCGAGATTAATGCCTTTTCGTACCCTAATTTTGAGAAGACCAAGCATACAAGAATCCATTGCTGAATTTTTCTTGGAAACAAAAATTATAAGTTTCTTCTCCTTTTTTTTTTTTTTTGCTGAGGCCAAGTTTGTTATGCACATGAATGACCGGAAATTAAGCTCAGCGGATATTGTTATTTACCATAAATTTCAAGTTAGTTAGGAAGAAATATTTCGGGGTTATTAGTTTACATGGCGAACTTGGATTGCATTTGCCTAATAAAATGCTTGAATATAATATAACCCAATTATTTGATGAGGAAGTTTCATCTTTGGGAACTTCAGACAATTACTCTACTTTTAGGAAGATGATAATAATAATTGATAAGGGATCTTTATACAAAAGGTACTATATCCAAGTATCCCTAACAAATATACACCACCAATACAAATATATTGTAAAAATGGAACATTCTCCTTCAAATATGCCCCCACGTATATAAAAATAAATATATGCTTTGAAGAATAAAAAAATATGTATGTATTTAACAATAATTAAAAAAAAAAACACTATCCATAAATGATTCCTATAATCATGCCATAGTTTTAAAAATGGTTTCAGTTATAATTCGGAATTAATGAAGATATGTTTAGAATCTGCCAAGATTTGATAACACACAAATCCATTTTTCCATGAATCACGTCTACTTGGTGCTCACCCTCAGAAAGAAAACGCCCCCCCTGCAACTTTGTTACTTTCGTTATCAACACAAAGCAAACCATTTCCAAAAATTGCTAAAATGATTTTGAAAAGAACGATCATGGTTCCAAGAAAACCAACTGCATGTACGCTGCGGCCATTGCAAACAATGTTAATCGCCACTGCCGTAGATATAGTCTCTTTGACATCACTACCGACACGGTCACACTGCCAACCAAAGAGGGTGGAAACCATCAAAAAAGTGCAGTCCAACCACCCCTGCCACCGTCGTCACTGCCTCCTGCAGAAACTTCCAATATCAATGGATTTCTGGTTGTGCCTTTCCCAGTAACTGTTGCTCCTATTATGTTGCATCTACATGGAGAACCCAATCGAAAATCTAACTCTTGGCCAAGGAAATCAAATGAATAAGACATCCGAGATGGTAAGGCTTTCAGTTCCTGTTCTTCCTATGCATAATACATCCGAGATGGCCAGTCATTCAGTTCCTGTTCTTCCTATGCGTACTTCCTCAACAGTGGCAAATCCTAGCTTAAGTCAGAATATGACTATCGCACCACCACAACTATCTTTGGGCCTGTGATTGTCATTGGATCAAGATCAGCCATCAACAAGGCATTCTGCATTCCAGACAATAACAAGCTTCAGAAATGGGGATAGCAATATCAGCGTTGCCTGAGGAAGAACCCACTTGACAAATTAAATCAAAGAAAAAGGGGGTTCATTTCATCATAACTTTATATAGATTGAATTAAGAAATAGATGTTAGGTAAGTATTAACTATTAACTAGAATTTGATCTTCCTCTTTGTACAGACCAAAGAAATGTCATGCTTTGCTGTGTTTCTTGTTTTGAGCTAATATCTTCAGATTCTTGCTTGTTTGTGACTGAGAATATTAATGTTGAACCAAAAAAAAAATATAATTAGATATGATTCTAGTTGATAAATGTTTTAAAATGTGATTTGTGTTGAGTGCTCTATTCCCCAACAGTGGTGACATTTAAACTAGTTGTATGGTTTTTGTTCAATGTTCATGGTTGCTGGTTTGTAAAATTCAGGCTTCGATGAATATATGATAGTCCATTGCAAATGTAGTTGTCACATCTCAAAGAGAAGACAACAAAATAAAACCAGCAGTATTTCTAATTATTTGATTACAAATCATATGTAATTAAAGTTTGAAAAAAGGCAGAATAGCATATACAGGAAGAATTATCTGTTAGGATAATTTCATCTTTTTCCGTACGTTGCCGGGATTTATGTGTTATCGAAATGGAATTTATTTTGTTGTGATTTATTTTGTTAAAAAATATTGATGATGGAACTGTTGTTCCAAAAAAAAAAAAAATGACAGAATAGCTAGAATGGTAACACAAATGTTAGAATGATATTTGAAAAAAAAGGGTATAATAGCATAATATCAGTTGGGAAACACATGTTAGAATGGTAGCAAGGCTGTTACCAAAATATGGTAACACACATGGTGGGATGGTAACATAGTTTGGTGTTGCAGAACAAATGTGGTAACTGGAAACATGGTGGGAGGCGGGTATGGAACTTAGACCACAGCAAAACTGGTTCTGATAGAATGTTGTCCAAGTTTGGTGTAAATTTGTTAATATTGATGAAAATATATGAAAAGAAAAATGTGTTAAGGATAACATATCATTCTGGCACAAAATTGATACATAGAATCTTAACATACAATTGGTAAAGTGTAAAATTTGTTTTAACTATTTGTATCATTTGCTAACTTGTTACCAACTAGTAACTTACATTTTTTTTTTCTAAATCTGTTAATAACTGGAAATACAAGAATACAATGGTAACAAAAAAAAAATAATAATACCAAAAAAATAGTGGTAATAATCTCAAAAAAATATTACGAAAATATAAAGAAAAAAGAATGGTAAAAATCACTAAAAAAGAAAATCTAAACAAAAAAGAATGGTAACAATCACTAGAAACAAATGCCAACAACGGTTTTGTTGAAGAAATACTACAATGGTAACAAAAAATGGAATTCATATTGAACAAATAGAAAAAAAATAACGATTGAAAAATGATTATATTAACACAAAATTAGATCATGAAATGGTGTGAGCATAGAAACCTAAACTCCAAAAGCTCACCCAATATCATGGATCTAAGAAATGTTAAAAAAAAAAAAGCACAGGAAGAAATTAAAAAAAGAAAAAGAAAAACACTTTTAGATCAGCCGCCAGAAACTTCCGGTACCAAGCAATTGCAAACTTTGAAAATCTATATTGTGAGGGGAATTCCAATGTAATCAATCTATAGATAGCTTTGAAAATCTGCATACTTTGATAATTCCAAGGAGGATATCTTTACTAAAAATTTGTGAAATAATTTCTTCTTGCAAGTGGTTTTTCATGAATTAACATGTCAAATAAGAATTTCCCATGGTATCTACCAAATCCGCATTCACTAACTCCCCACCGATTTGATTTGCCCTAATATCAATTGTCTATTGGGTGCTGTGGGTGAAGGCGGCGGCGGATGGAGGTGAAGGCGGCGGCGGTTGGGTGACAGAGATTATTGAGATGAATAATGGATGTATTACTAAATAATAATTAGGGTTTGGATAAGGGTAGGATTATATAATGTGTAATTTTAATGACAAATTAAAAATATTTAAAATTAATAATTATAAATAATTATTATAATAATTATAAAAATTATTATAATTTGAAAAATTACACAATGGTAAAAAAACAATAAGAAGTACTATATATATAAATAGTACTAATTTTTCACCCGTGCGATGCGCGGGAAGAATAATTCAAAATAATTTAACTTATTATAAAGATTTGAGAAATTAGATTCTCACATGTGCTAAAAAAATTAAAAATTTGATATCGTATAAGGAGAAGACTACATAGAGCGGTAGTTATTTTCTTTTTAATTTTATTTTTTAAAATTTTTAATTATTAATAATTATTTTTTTCAAGTATAGTTATATTTTATTTCAATTTTTGTTGTATGATATAAATATTCAATTCATAAAAAAAATCAATTATATTAACTTTATTTGTGTGTGTCATGACCTATGTGATATGATGATATCATAGTCAATTCTCAAACCTTTGAATAAATCCGCTCTTGATTGTTATTTTCATACCGAAATGAAAGGAAGATTTAAAAATATAAAGATCAGATAACTTAAACATAGAATTATAAAGATAAGATAGAATTATGAAAATGAGATAACTCAAAAGTTTTGAACATAACTCAACCATAATATTAAAAAATAGATATAGAAAGTTTGTACCACACCGATTACTGCATTTGAAAACAAAAGTACCAAATTATCCCTATTTTTAACAAAAGTGGCGGGAAAACTGCAGTAAAATTATACCGCAGCTCCTTTCATTTTATTAATATATAGATTATATAATAGGGTGAAAAAGAAAGTACTAATATGGAAAGGGCCATTTATCTAATTGTTCCTTAATAAATACGGCCACCTTAAAAATATGCCTTCTACAAATTGGGCTGAGGCCAATTGGACCTTTATTATTATTATTATTATTATTATTATTATTATTATTATTATTATTATTATTATTATTATTATTATTATTATTATTATTTTGAGGAGTTTTGTTTATTTCATTATTTTTTTTACAAACACTATTTTTTAATATGTAACTTTTTAAAATAAATATGATCTAATATATTTGTGACTTTTTGGTTAATCAATTATTTTATATGTGACATTTTCCATCCTATATATGACCATTCAACTATATAGTAACAAAAATCAATTTTTATATGTGACCTTTCGGATTCTATATGTGAATTTTTAGTTCAATATTAACATTTTGGACTTGGCTTCTTTAACTAATCGATTATCCCATATGTGACTTCTTTCATACATGACTTTTAATTAAATGCTAGCACAAATGTCATTTTCTATATGTGAATTTTAAATTAAATAGTAATACAATTGTAATTTTTAAAACTAAACGCAAAAGATCTTTATATATAGAGGAATTAAAAGTCGCATACAAAAAAAATATAATTAAAAAGTCACATTAAATAAAAAAGTCGCATATAAAAATGTCAGATTTGCATATAAAAAAGTCACAGTCACATATAGAAAAACTGACACTTAATTAAAAGTCGATTGTAAAGCCACATGCATAGATCTTTATACACATAGGAATCAAAAGTCGTGTATATTTTTTTTAAAAAAAATTCTGATTAAAAAGCCACATTTAAGCAAGTTGCACAAAAAAAGTGAACAATCACATTTAGAAAAAAGTTACATTGAATTAAGAAGTCGATTTTAAAGCTACATGCAAAAGATCTTTATATATATAAGAATTAAAAGTCATATATAAAAAAATCTAAGTAAATAGTCATACATAGAAAAAGTCATACTTAATCAAAAAGCCACATATAAAAAATTCACAGTTAAAAAGATGGAGAGAGAGAGAATGAAGAAATTGCTTATATATTCTCCATTAAAATGAGCAGGCTTATATATTAATGATACAAAAGTCCCACTACTGCTTTAGATAAATAAACTAAATATTCTAGTTGATCACAAAGCTTATTTATCATAAGGATTACAATATCATGAAGTATTTACAAGAAATACAGATAATCATACAAAGATAGCAAAGATAATTCAAGACTAATCTTTATCTCTAACATGCCCCAACAAGATAGAGGCTCCGTATGAGACGCCTATCTTTGATTGACTTGGAGTGAAAACTGCACTAGAGAGTGGTTTTGTGAGAGGGTCTACCACTTGATCATGACTGGAAATTGCAATTACTCCGAGAGTACCATTTTGAACATGATTGTGAATGAAGTGTACGTCGATTTATAGGTGTTTCATTTTGGAGTGGAAAATTGGGTTGGCACAACAATAAGTTGTTCCAACATTGTCACAATAAACAAACGGTACTCTTGATAGGGAAACGCCTAATTCGTGGAAGAGGGATTGAATCCAGAGAAGCTTAGAGGTGGTAGAAGCCATTACCCTATATTCTGCTTCAGTGGCGAGCAGGCAACAGTATGTTGCTTTCGAGAGCACTAGGAAATAGGATTTGGTCCAAGAAAGATAACATAATCTCCTGTGCTAGTGCAATCATCGATAATAATGGCCCAATCTGCATCAAAATAGGCATGAAGAGAGTACAAAATGGAGTGATATAAAGAGAGGCCAAAGAATCATCTGCCACAAATGTAGCGTAGAAGGCATTTTAACGCTGCTTAATGAGTGACTATAGGTTTAAGCATAAACTGAGAAAGCTTGCTTACAGCGTAGATAATGCCAAAGCGTGTAAGAAGGATATACTGAAGATTGCCCAACACTTGGCGACATTCTATTGGGTTGGTTGGGGCTTCCATCATGAAGCTGAAGTGTAGTGGAGGTTGGAAGAGAAGTACTGACAGGTTTTGGGTTGAGCATATTGGTCTTGTAACGCCCCGAGCTCTGAATACCCGGAACGTTAGTTAAAACTTTTTAAAACAACTTTTCAAATGATATGGCTACTTAAACCAACGGTAAAATGCGGAAATTCTTATTTCAATAAATAATTAAAAACTATTCTTTATAATAAAAAACAATTCCCGAATCAGATGGAATAAAGTCTTGATAATAAAATCTTAAAAATTTCAGAAATTAATAAAGGTCTAGTCATTAATCAATATCCACCATCATACGCCCCTCCGGCTCTAGGATCTGAAAATTATCAAATTATGAAAGGGGTGAGTATTTCATAGAAATACTCAGTAGGTTCAGCGCATGTAAAAGTCAACTTAGAC
>CAVNYN010276348.1:0-25988 GCA_963692815.1 Nyctanthes arbor-tristis
TATTTCTCAATCATCTACAATGTTGGACGAATTTTGGGAATTTAGGGAAAAATTGGATGACTTGGGGGCCTTTGGGAGATTGAGGACCCAAAGGTCCTTTATATAATAGTTGGAATTGAGTTAGTTTTAATAAAATTTGAGTTCCGCCAATAACATTGTGACACGTGGCGCAATATAGTACGCACACTTGGCAGGAATTTATCTAAGAAATCCTTGTGCTTTGTCTCATTCTTCAATTAAGCCACCAAACTTTGATTTATGTCAATTAAGTCACTATACTTTAGTTTATGTCAATTATGAGCCAATTCTTTCTTTAACGTCAATTGAATACCAATCTTTTAATTTTCAAGAAATCTTACAATGTTATTCAAGTAATTTTTTCAAAATAACAATTTTGTTGCTTACTTTAATTTGTAGAAATTTTCAGGATGTTACAGGGTGAGTACAAAGTACTCAGTGAATAACCAAATATCTTGATTCACCTTTCATATAAGAAAACACATTTTCAGGAAAGCCATGTATTTCACAAAGCTTTTGGATGCATAAAGCCATTGAATGCACAAAATAGCCCTATCACTAGTTAAACTACTAGCCGTGGTACTCACATGATTGACCAAGACCACACAGTAAGGCCACAAAGATTTAGATTGGCCAAGATCACACAGCAAGGCCACAAAGATTACCACATAGCTAAAATGACCAAGACCACATAGCAAGGTCATGTTCCACAAAACAATTCAGAATGAGTAGAGTATTAACTAGCGATACTGATGCAATAAACCAACTTTTCTTTATATAACAATGTACTAAAAATTCATGCATTTCTTATGAAAATATGAAGAATAAAAAAAGGGAATTAAGGTACCGGTTACTCACCTTAAAGATTACCCAAACATTCCTTCAATAATTTTCACATAGAAAAGTGCTATTAAGGTCTTGAAATTCCTTAGTCAAAGCTATTCTTTAAGTTACAATCTTTCTATATATGGTAAGGAGCTTCTTTCAAGTAAAAAATAGGTATTTTAGTGGGTTTTCGGGGTTGGTTTCCATCTTACTATGGACATAGACGAATTTGGGTGGAATGAAGGGGAAGTTGGGGTGTTGGGATGCTTGGAGAAGTTTGAGGACCTTTAAGCCAATACATAATAATTGGAATTGAGTTGGTTTTAATAAAATTTGAGTTCCGTCACTCATAAGGCGACACTTAACGGGACATATACCGTACACTTAGTGGGAATTTGTCTGAGAAGTCCTTCTTCTTTGCCTTATCTTTCAATTAAGTTACCGCACTTTGATTTATGTCAATTAAGTTACTACACTTTAGTTTATGTCAATTAGGAACTAAAGTCTTTTTTTAACATCAATTGAATAACAATCTTTTAATTTTCAAGAAATCTTACAATGATATTTAAGTAATTTTTCCAAAACAATAATTATGTTACTTTAATTTGAAGAAATTTCTAGGATGTTACACTTATTGTATTAAAACATCTTAAATGCTAAAAGAGAACTCAAGTAGTAGTTACTCATCTCTTTAACTTGATTTTCTAAAGATTCTTTGAGTTGTTGACACTTGCTATCAAAACCTTCATTTTCTTCATTTAAAGTGTTATTTCAAGTTGTATTCTTTATATGCATATGAAGAGGGATCATTTCTAAATGTAAAAATAAGTGTTTGATAGGTTTTAAAGGTTGTTCTTCTCTCTTCAATTCTTGTGGACGAATTTTCTCTTTTTATACATTTGAAGGGACTTGGCATTATCAGGAGGTAAGATAATTGGCATATATATGAAGATAAGGATGTGGAAAGGGAGAGGGTCAGTTGGAGTTAATTGCGAAATTTCCCAAGACATTCCTTATTTATAGTTGTCAGATTGAGTTTTTTTAATAAATCTTTGAGTTTCGCCAATTAGAAGGTGACACATGGCGTGATCTGGCGCCGTATATCCTAGAAGATAATGTGGTGGAACGAGGTTCACTCGTTTATTGCTCTAGAAGTCTTTCTTGTTAGCGTGATCTTACAATTATGTTGTTATATTTTGAGTCATACCAATCAAGTACTATATTTTCATTCTACGCATCAATTAGGCAATGATCTTTAATCGTATAACATAATTGATGCAATTTGAGTGGTTATTCAATCATCACCAATCATATAACATAGTTGATGCAAACTTGAGTATCTATTCGATCATCGTCAAAATACAACTATGACATTATATTTAACATAATTGATGCAAACTTTGAACTTTTTAACATAATTGATGCAAACCCAAGTGGTTATTCAATTACCATCAAATAACATTCATATTATCAATAACCATCTTTTAATTCTTGATATTCATTCGAATGGTAAATCTTGTAGTGTTTCAGGTAGTGCAATTCCAACAATTGTCCAATTATCGTCAAAAGAACGATTGAGTTGTCAAAAATCATATTCTAATTCAATCATTGTCAAAAATAGCAATCATGTTATCCATAACCTCATTCTAAATTTTAGACATTCGTTTGAGTAATAGTGTTGTAATTTTACAATTGATGCAATTCAATTTAATAATCTTATAACCTTATTGTTGATGAAAATCCAATAAGTATTTAATCAAATTTTGAATCGAGATTTATTTCCCTTGTCACACCCACCTTGTCACGCCACAAATCTAATACCTTATTTTCTCAAAATATCGGTAACGAAAGCATTTAAACATATATATATATATCTCGATTCAAAATTGAAGGCGAGACTTTACAAATACAATTAAAAGTATTGAGATGGTTTCGATACGCACTTTGATAATTAAGTGTTTTGTGGGATACCCATAATGAAACCTCGGTCACACACTGAAATCTCGATCACATACATGTATCTTCTCTACCTTTGGGACGATTCGGCCATAAAACTCTAAATTCAATATCTACAGGATTGTAGAAGATAGAGAGTGAGTAAAAACTACTCAGTGAATAACAATATGAATTAGCTCACGTAAAATAATACAAGAAAGATTACAAGTTGACAAAGATATAAAGATACAAAACTCAGGCACATCACTAGTTTACCCTCTATCTGTAAGCCATATGATACAATTATAAAAAATGACCAAGTCCACCTAACAAGGTCATAATACCACAAAGATTACCACAAAGCAATGCAAAACAGGTAAACAGCGCCACTAGCGATACCCAAGCACAAGAAACAATGGTTTATCCAAAGATATAGTGCGCCGTCAATAATCAAAAGCTGAATACAATTAAAGGAAGGCATGAGTTTCAAAAGAGAAAGAGAGCTAAGAGATAGAACTAATACACGTATTTCTCACCTCAAAGATTCTTCAAATAATCCCAAGTGAAAAAGTGTCATTAAAGTCTTGATATTCCTCAATTAAAGCTAAATTTTCAAGTTAGGATATATCTATATATGACAATGAGCCTTTTTCAAGAGATAAATAAGTATTTTGGTGGGTTTTAAGGATTGTTCTTCACCCTACAATATGTATGGACGAATTTGAGAGCTTGGGAGAGAGAGGGGGGTTAGTTGGGTGTTGAGGAAACATTGAGGACCCAATCGCCTTATATATAATAGTTAGGATTTAGTTAGTTTTAATAAATCTTTAAGTTCCACCAATCACGTTGCGACACGTGGCACGATCTAACGTCATACACATGTTGGGGTGACTTGGCAAAATAAGGTTTACTCGTTTATTGTTCAAGAAGTCCTTATATTTTATGGTTTCTTGTAATTTAATCACCGTATTGATTTATTTACTCAAGGTCCTTTTATTTAAGTTAGAATAAGTCTAACCCTCTAAATTTTAACTTATCAAAATGATCAAATTGTTCATACAATATATTTGAAGTTTATTGATCCTGAATTAAAACTTTGGGATGTTACAAGATACCTCTGGACGACCACTTAAGATTAAATTTAAAATGACAGCGATGTAATATCGTTATAACAATTAGAATATCATTGAGTAAATAGTGTCATTAAATTAATTAACATTTGAACATCTAAGTTATATTGACAACTCATAAGCATTTTTAATGTGCTGTGAGTCGTATTGAGTAGTATATAGAGATGAACACACATCTATTATAGATAATTAACTAATAACAATTTCGTTATCGTTATAACGATTTCGATATCTTTATGATTGAACGAAAACTGTCGCCAATAAAAAGTGACCTTTCAGTACTTACATGTATGTCAAAAAATGTGTCTTATTATATGGTGAGCCGTTTAGGGGTTAGACATCTCCAGACAACCACTTAAAATGAATTTTAAAATGAAACTGATATAATTATCGTTATAACGATTTGAATATTATTGAGTGAATAGTGACATTTATATTAAATTTTGAACTTCTAAGTTATTCTGACAATTCATGAGTATTCTTAATGTGTTGTGAGTCGTATTGACTAGCATTTAGAGATGCACACATCTAATCAGACACTTAAAATGGATAGTTAACTCATAACGATTTTGTTTTCGTTACAACAATTTGATATCTTTAGGATTAAGCGAAGACTGCCGTGAATAAAAAGTGACATTTTAACTCTTGTATGCACATAAAAAATGGTCCGTTATTATATGGTGAGCCGTTCATGGGTTGGATGCCTCTAGACGACTACTTAAAATGAATTTTAAAATAAAAACCAATATAATTATTGTTATAACGATTTGAATTTGACTGAGTGAATAATGTCATTAGATTAAAATATGAACTCCTAAATTATTCTAACAAGTTGTAAGCATTTCTTAACGTGTTGTTTGTGGCATTAACTTGTATTTGTACACCTCTAATAGAACACCTAAAACGGATAATTAACTTATAACAATTTTGTCATCGTTATAACTATTTTGATATCTTTAAGATTGAGTGAATACTAATTTGAAATAAATTAAAGTGACCTTTCAAGTCCTATAGGAACGTTAAAAAATGTCTTTTATTATATGATGAGTCGTTCACGGGTTGAACACCTTTGGACGACTACTTAAAATGAATTTTAAAATGAAACTGATAAGTTGTTGTTAGAACGATTTGAATATAATTGAGTAAATAGTATCATTAGATTAAAATTTAAACTTCTAAGTTATCTGACAAGTTATCAGCATTTCTTAATGTGTTATGAGTCATATTGACTAATATTTAGAGATACATACATCTAATCAAACACTTAAAATGAATAATTAACTTATAAGAATTTTGATATATTTAGGATTGAACGAATGTTGCCTTGAATAAAAAATGGCCTTTCAAGTCTTGAATGCATGGAAAAAAGTGTCTCATATTATATGGTGAGCCGTTTAGGGATTAGACATATCAGAACGACCACTTAAAATGAAATTTAAAATGACAGCGATACAATATCATTATAACGATTAAAATATCATTGAGTGAATTGTATCATTAAATTAATATTTGAACATCTAAGTTATATTGATAAGTTATAAGCATTTCTTAATGTGTTGTGAGTCGTATTTCATTTGTACTTCTATTCAATTACATGTATTTAATTACTAAAATTTTAAGATCCGTTCGGTAATGGTTTAAATTGAATACTATTATAATTGAAATTAAATTTTTAAATTCACGTCACGTGAGAATGAAAAATGATATATTCATATACAAAAATGTGACACAAGTACATAATGGGAAAATTTTAAATTAAAAATTTCACATGACTGTTATGTCATTATACACGCATTCTGGTGTTCTGTATTATTAAGTGTGAAAATGATCTCCCACTAAATATATATATATAACGAGGGATTATCCCGCCATATGCACATATAGCGGGATATTATTAGAGAAACCTACATGTAGTGGACCTTTGTATATGAAGACCCACACAATTGTCTTAATAATCTCTCGCCATGTGTGTGTATAGTGGATAACCCTGCTACACATTTGGGGGGAGATTATTAATACTATTTAGAGATGCAAATTTTAAAATTAATTTTAATTACAACCATAAAACCTGGCACAAAATTTTTTTAATATTTTTTTAAAAAATTTATATAGAAAAAATAAAAATTTTTATACTGGCCCTATTAATTTGTAATTTTTTGTGTTACAGCCTGTGTAAATAAAATTTATAGATCTGCTACTAATTATACCATGATTCTATTTAAATTGTTGCAAAACGGAACGTAACATTTTACTAGTTAAATATATGTATTTGCATAAAAGTGCAAATTTTACAAAGATTGGAGACCTATTTGTTCAAATTTAAAGGTTGAGGACAAAGGTGCAAATAAACACAAAGGTTGGGAACATTTGTTGCAAATTGCCATATTGAACATTGAAAAATGCTTATTTCCCTTGCCACCTTAATTGTCGGGTTAATTGTTGGGTGACTTGATAGAGACATGTGTCTTTTTACCCATGAAAATCTCAAACTTGTTTTGAAACTTTTATGGGCTAAAACACAAATATCTCTACTAAATCATCTAACAAGTAAGATGACAAGGGAATGTAGTATTACTCTTAAAAACATAATCGAAATTCTTGAAAGGAAAATTTTATTGTTGGTTTCAGTTTCATATATGCATTAATTAATTGAAAATTTCATCGTTTGGAGGAATTTCAGGGAGAAGTATTAATAAAGACTTAAAATCTAGTTTCCATCTTTATCCTTTCATATTACCAGTTGAATTTAATTTGTCTGTATGATTCCTAGTTTGTTAATTTTCATCTTACTATAGCATTGAATCATATATGAGATGTGAATTCCAGTTATGGATTTGAAAAGTCATTTTCCTCTTCTAAAATGTCAAACCTTGCCGGGTTTATTCAAAAGTTTTTGACAAAACTCTTAGTTAGCAAAAATAGTAGTTTTTTGATTGAACAAAAATAGTAGTTAATGGTTGTGATTTATGAAAGAATCTCACAGCAGTCCTCTTTCTCATTGACATTAGGATTTACATGCTATCTTTCTATGGTGTGCGTAGATCCCTCATTCCTTTCCAGAAAGAGTATTTTCCCTCTGCTTCCTACCTTCTTGCCATGCCATTCTGCTTTGCTCTTTTGGTTTGAAACAAGGCAGGTTCCTCTATTTATTGATATATTGGAGCTAAGAGCCATTCCCATCAAATTATCTAAACTCCTACCTAGAAAGAATGGCCTTGATTTCATCCCTTGATGATGCATGTAATGTTCCGTGATTGAATTTCTGTTTATCGTTTGCACTCTTTCAGCACTAGATTCTACTTCTCAAAGTTCCTTCTGCGTTTTGTTCTTTTTTTTAAGCGTGTTTGTTTCCTTTTGTTGGGTATTTGGTTATGTCCTGTGGGTTTTAGTAGGCTGGAAGCTATGATTACTTTCCATCTCGCTAAAGGCCTAGTTTGGGCTATGGATTATTTGTATTTTGACCTTTTTTATGAGAATAGTTTACTGCTAATAGGTGTGGGTAACTTTTCTATTGGGCTCCGTTTTATCCTTTCGGTTTTGCAATAAAAATCCCTATTTAACAATAAATATATACATTAGAAAAGCACGTGCCGCAACACTATAATTTGGCACCAAATTGCAGCCTATATCCTCGTAAAGAAAATACAGCCTATATCATTTATGGTTGCCTGTTGTGTACTTTGGCTATTAAGATGGCAATGTGGTAAAGGCCATTCTCACTTGGCACTCAGCAATTAATCCATTTCTAAAACAGCAACACATCCCTAGTAAGAGCTAACATAATAAGCAATTAAATCCTTTACCAAACAATTTCAAGCATAATGAACTTTACTTCGTTATGGTGCCATAGAGAGCCCGCAATTACCTTTGCTTCAGCATGAAAGGAGTCTACCCTTTCAGGTTTCTTTTCCAGCGATCTTCCACCAAATCCACATCCTTCCCTAATCTCTTCAACCCACCTGAACATACTGAAAGATGGACAGAACAATTACTTTAAGATAGATGACAAGAAATAAATCAACAGGAAGTTCAATTTCAGATTCCTTGAACACTCAATGGCATGTTTGCCAAGATAAAAATCATGGGGACTCAACATAAGCCTCATCAGGAGACTACCTAAACCTGTAGCAATACCAAATGGTTATCCTCTAAGTTCAAACTTAGAAGCATTTACTTGCCCATTTAAATACAACCAAAAAATTATAATAAAAAACAAAATAACTTTAGCATGTATTGCTAGTTTCGTGTTGTGTTATTTTAATAATTTGTGTGTTGAGATTTTTGGTATAAATATTGTGTCAAAATATAGAATGCAAAAAATATGCTTGAAATGAGAGTTCCAAAAGATGTCATGCATTTATGAAAGGCCGGAGCCTCTAAAAGCCAACAACTATTCAGGTCATCAGGTAAAGCTTTTCCTCTACCAGTAACATCAACAAACCAAGGACAAATTTCACAGTCCCAACTTTAGTAATAGACTATATCACTGTGTTTTTTTTTTTATTACAACATCACCATTTCATTTTGATTAGATGATGTAAGAAACCAAGTAATTGTCAACAGGAAAATAAAAACTCCAATCAATTCAAATAAAATAAAACATAAAGATTTAAGTATTATGAAAATAAGTATTACGGCCTTTCAAAAAATCTATAGAATAATATGCAAAACTCATTCATGGACAATCGGCTATTGCTAGACTATTGAAACTATGATCCATGAATTCAAGAATCATGTAAATTCCATCTCTGTACCAGTTTCCATATGTAAAATCAAAATAGAAAAACAATGCAAGACATTGTCAACATCAAATGTGATGGTCAAAACCAATTAAAAGTAAAAATGGAAAAAAAAAAGAAATTTTAGAAACTAATAACAAAGGGAAATTAAATTTTCAAAATAGAAAGTAGCTATGCTCTAAAGAATTACGAGGAGACATTACAATCTCTCTCAACTTAATTATGCTTTTCACCATGCAATTTCTTGAGGATTTTAATTTCCCGCATGGTAGTTGTATGTAGGGAATTGTGTGCACAAACCAATAAAACTAAAAGTTGATAATCAAATCTATTCCTTGCTTAAATAAGACAAAGAATAATGAATACACAATGGAAAAAAAAAGGAAAATTAAAAACAAAAGACTCTAAATATTTTATTAACTCACAAAGGGGTAAAAAAAACTGACGATGCACAAAAGCTATAATGTTTCCAAGATTGCTGGTGATAGTGACCAGTAGACCAATAAAGGTCAGAGTGACATTACCTTGTCCTCAATTCTTAAAATTAATTGACAAAAAAAGATAAATTATAAGTAAAATTTGATGAAAATTACATTACATCGACAAGCAATCCAATTCAAAGAGTTTAAAGGGGCAGAGTATACCAGGTTGGATGGCAAGTAAAGCCAATCAAGAAGAAATAGCCTAAACTTGAGGAGCGGCTTTTCAACATTCATTGTTTTTGGGTTTTATATTTTGGAAAAGGCATTGAATCTAGAGAATAAAAGTGGGTCTAATTATTATACTGAACATTGGATCCATGGCTTTCGCCTTTAGATCAGCAAATAAAAGAATATATGTAAACATATGTAAACAAAAACTCTCCGGCAAAATATGGCTTATGCTTATTTTAAGCGTATATTTATCTAAATCTACATGAAACACATTGAAGAAAGTAAGAACTCCCAAAAAGTAGAATATAATAACAAGGGAAAGGCAGACAATTTCCAAATGATTATTAATAGCCATAAACTTAATATCACCAATAGCTATGATACCCATTAGAGAGAAAAGAAACTCGCACAAAACACACAAGTAGTCAGAGATGGAGATCCAATGGCATGTTATATTAAACATTTAGCATATCATGAGAAAGCCAAGCGGATATGCAAACTCTAGGACTTGAACATTCTGGGACAAAGTGATTGTCGACTTTACATTTTGGAAATGGCTTTTAGAAGCGGTTGTCAAATAGGTATGATTGAAATGAATTCGGGTTCAAACTAAGGAAGTGTGTTGCACACTAAAGTTTAAAAAATGAATGCCCTGTACATGTAAGTTTAAGCTTATTGATATTCAGCAACAGTGGAAGCTTGGTTCTTGGAGGAATCGTAAAAGTCTTTACCTCTTCTTGAAATTAAGAAATCATATCCAGTAACATAAGAACCCCTGTAAAAGACATGAAAAAGACAAAAGAATTTAAAATAGCTCAATCAAAAAAAAATATTATTTCTACAATTAAAACAAAGCGAAAAAGTAAGTATTCCACATGCTGGATTTAGATCAAGAAATCCACCAAATGTAATTGAATATCCATGAACCCTTAAAACCTAGACAAATAATTACTAAATGACTCGTAGATATGCACATCCAAACTGTAGGAATAAACAAAAAAATATAGAAATTGTTAAATGGAAAGTGAAAAATAGAATCATACCTCATTTCTAATAAGTCGATGACCCATTTCAAGATTCTCGAAGAATCTCTGCAAAATAAGGTTCAACAGCAAAAAATTCGCGTTTTATTACTCACAGTTATCCTATTATAATATAAATTAAAGGGGGGAAAACAAACAACAAAAATAAAATCAGCCCACAAACAATTTCTAATCCTAAACGGCAACACAATGACCAGAGAATAAGAAGAAGAAGAAATGAGTGAGGAACACCGAGCAGGCGAGAGGTAGAGAGCAGACTACAACTCCAAAGAACCGAGAATGTTCGAGACCAAATGAGAAAGGGTAGAAAATATGTTGTAAATAGTCAGGGCAAAAAGGTAAAGGTACTGTTTCAGAAAACAGTAAACATAGTTGGCTCTTTCATGGTATAGGATAGGATATATGAAAGGAAAATCGAAGTAAACTGTTGCCCAGAAATAAACATTGGGGATGGAAGTACTAAAGAAAGAAAATCCAGGGACACATTCAGCAATTTTATGCCCAAACTATTTTCGTTCCCTTTCTTGAATAATTCTCCTCCGTTTCTTCTTCCCTACAATTCCAGAAGATTTGTCTCGTTTCAAGTAGCAAACTAATCGTTCGGATAACATCCGATTAAATCAGCAAGCCATGATCAGCGTTCTTGCTCAGGTCGTGTTAAACTATGAAATCATACACATTTGTATATTCACATTCATGTATATTTATTTTATGTTTCTTATATGTGTGCAGGAGCGTCTGCTGGGCGCAGCACTGGGGAGCTTATTCTCCGGAGTAATGATTTTTGAGCAAAAGAGGAGACTTTATCAATTAATTTATGAGGCCCAACCGCAGGTTGTTTTTATATTTCTCTGTAAATTTATTTGCTTTTTCTAATTCCTGAAACCCTAAGATTCATAATTATAAAAATTCCCGTGATTCTCCATTTGTTTCAAGGCTACCTTTTGGTTATTGGCTGGCATTGTGTTTCAATAATTTAGCGTTAATTGAAATTTTCAGGAGAAAATTGGACGGCTATTTATTCTGGTTTCAACTCTGGGTTGTTAATTTTTGTTCTATTATAAAAATCGCCATGATTAAAGCACAAATGGAGCATATCGCCATGATTAAAGCACAAATGGAGCATTCTTTTTTCCGAAATCTTGGTTCTGCTATCATATGTATTTCAAAAGTTAAGGCTATGATATTGTGCTGTTAAACCCCAAATTTGGTGTAAGTTCTATGAGCTAAAATGCAACTGATTTTGTACACTTTGATGGAATATTGTTGCTCTTAAAATTGTGTAATTTTGACTGAAAAGGTAAATTGAAAACAAAATTTTCAAACACGTGCTCTGTAAAACAACACTTAACTACTAGTGTGTCATATATTCTGCCTGAAGCTATACTTGTCTATAATAATGCATATGAAGGTTGAGTTGCCAGTGTTGTAATTTTCTATGAGAATATTCTATGGGAGCATCCTTCTGTTTTCTATGACCATCTCAATTGGATAATGAATACAATTATACCTTTGCAAGTGCAGTCACTAGTCAACTTCAATGAAGAAATTTGTTTCAGTTCTGAGTAAATGAGATGATAATGCTAATAGAAGAGAGTTTCTGAAATAAGCAACAGAAAGATTAAACTTTTTCACTGCAAAATAAATGTATAATAGTATTGTAAATTGAAATGCACATATCACAATCTCAGGGTATCTTGAATTGGATACTATTAAAAGATTAAACGAAAGAAAATGACAAAAGAAGGGGAGAAAAAAAAAAGGAGAAAATTTTATGCCAATCATGTTTGAAGGCAGAAACCAATAAGACTGCATTCCTTGTGCTGAGTTTTGAAAAATAAGCATTAAGTTTTTGTCGCATTTCAGTGGTTGTCTTGCAATTATCATTGCACAAGAATGCATAGAGGGATGTGATTTTGAGTTACAGACAATTTTTTGTTTGACCACATACTAAAAGATCAGTTGTATTCCAATCTGTGTAACTTGTGGTTTCTGTTGGACTTTTTCAGCCAAATGAGCCTATTTTTGGAAGAAAAACACGTTTAGAGCTTGCGCACGTATGGAACAAAGCTGTTGATAAGACCTTTGGAACCATTATTGAATCTCTTAGCTCACGTGGATGGTAGAAATGTTGGATAACTAGACCTTTTTATAAAGGTTAATTTTTTACTTTTAAGATATCTGTTTCTCTGTAATCACATGACAGCAAGCCTATCACTTTGTCATGGACATTGGAGGTATTTCCAAAAGAAAAAATTCTGATAATCTGTTGTCTACTGTTGTTGATTGCTCTACACTATTGTACCATGCAACATTCTTGAAATAATAGCCCTTTTTCCCCTTAAGCATCGCGGTGATCAAGCACGGTTTAGTGTACCGTTTCTTATTTCTATTCTTGAGCTCTAGATACTTTATGAATCTTTTTAAAATATTTCAACATATACGGGATAGTTTATTCAAATATTAACTTTCTTAATTCACCCTGCACAAAGATTTTGAGTCCTATAGGGGAATCTTCACCCTACGATCTGCATTGTGGTAGCCAATAGAAGTATAATTAATGATTTTCTTTTATTGTGCATTTTATTCTGTGCCCTTAATTCCTGTATGCCGCTTTTTTGGTACTTCTTTCATATCCTGGTTTTAGGAAATACTCCCTCCGCGAAGAGGTTCCCCTATTTCTCTTTCATTCCTCTTGAATTATATTCTCCATTCCTTGTTAGAGGTGTATTAAATAAAGATAAGAGTAGGAAGATTATGGGTTAAGTTTGCATTTTCAATAATAGTGTAACTAGTGTTGATGAGTAAATAAGAGTATAGTAAGAAGATTATGAGTTAAATTTACTTTTCCGAGTAAATTAAATACTTTTTCTTATCTGTGTGAAAGATGAAAAGAGAATATAAGGAACGATGGGGTTATGGAGGTGTATACTTTTGTTAATTTTTGAACGCGGTGATAGTCTGGTACCTTTAAAATGTTAAGAAAACAGTAGTTAACTGCTACACATCTCCAACTATATAACACGTGAATTTTCATGATGTCTGAGCAAATATTGGATGACAATGATCATTATTTCAAATTCTGTTCAAAACTACAGCATGATTAAGATCTTATGGATATGCATGTGAGTTTTGCAAAGAAATGAAAAATGAAATCATGTTGATAAAATGATCATTATTCGTGGCCCTTGTTCGTTTTCACGTGTTATTTTGCGCTCGCTTCTCGTCATTCTATTTGTGAAAGTTTATTATTTAATCCAAGTAATGATTCTCTCAGGCTGCCCGATTGTTTAATGATCCCACATCCTTATCAGACTGTTATGCATGTTCCGTTGTTCAATACCTCATTTTTTATTATTATTTTTTTTTTTTTTTGGAAATTATGGCTGTTGATCTTGGTGGGGGCGGCGGTGACAAAAGCACTAATGCATTACATAGCATGTAACGAGAATAAGAGTCATTGTCGGTACTGAATGCCTAGATGTAGGTTGTAGTTTCTTTTATGGACTCCTTCAGAATAGGACCAGAAATAAAAGCAGTTGTGAAAGCACCAAAAAGTAGATAAATTAATCAAATGCAGGCAACTAAAACACACTTAAGACATTACAATCTGTAACAAACCGTAATTTTAACTAGAACAAACTCATAACATGCCCATAAGTTAATTATTAAGGAAAGAAGAAGCTGCCTAAAGAGGGAGAAATCAAGGTCCGGAGAAGAAAAGGCTTGATCTATGTACTTTGATGTGGAGCCTCTCCAATGCAGATGGTTATGTATATCATCAGACCTGAGGTTGCTGATGAGGAGTAGCTCGGCGCAAGTTGGATTGCCTTTTGACCACAATGTAGTAAACCCCCATTGCGATTAGGCACGCAAACACAAAGGCAAAAGGAATACCAGCAATTCCACCTGCTCCTAGCCGACTTCCACCTGTTGGCAAGCTTTCATGTGTTGGGGGTGATTGCACAGCAGCTGCAAGGGGTAACGATGAGCAGTCTGATTCGTCACAGGGGTTATTGGTGTTTGGCTGTTGGGTGTCGGCGTGGAAAAATTCGTACGCTTCAGGTGCAATAGCTACAGGGCTCTCGTTGATGAGCCCATGACCTCGATCATCAGCGCTGGTGATGGAGAATAACGAAAAAATGGTGAAGAGAAGCAAAAGGGCCATTTTTATTTAGGATGATTGAAGGGTTTTGCCAGCTGAATGCTGATGGAGTGGAAGGGTTTTAAGGTTGCTTACATGCCATTTAGTGTCGTACTTGGTCTTTTATAGGGGGTGAAGTGATGCTTGGAGTCGAATCTATCCCGGGTGTGTGACTTAATGACGGGGATGCTTTTTCGGGCCATTTCTTTAATGGAAATGAAATGGTAGTCGAACTTTCATTTTTAACTTCAGTTTATCATGGACGGTAGCCGTTAGTGTTACAGCAGTCAATTGAAAATAATACCGGTGCCATATTTCATGGTCGAGACATTACATTGTTTTTTTTTTTTTTTGATATTTTTGACGATTGCGGTAAGAGGGGTCTCATTTACTACAACCCAACTAAATATTCAAGAGAGGATATTAAAGGCAATGAATGATAGCTTTTATATATATACATACATATATATACTTTTTCACAGTCGAGAAAAGGGGAGAACTTAACCCGTTTTTCAACTACAAAGAAACAAGAAGAGAAAACCAAACTAAAAAAAAGGCATAAACATAATAACACAACAAAAAGGCACCACCCATCAGTCGAGGCAAGCAGCAAAACAGCAGGCATGAGGAAACTACTGTAGGGATAGGAGCAGCAGCCATCACCAGGGGAAAAGAAAGGAGCAACAACCAAGGAGGGAGTGTCACACCAAAGCCAACATTTAGAAACTATGCCAACAAGCCCCAAGAGCAGAAGAACCCAGCACACCAATGATAGCTTATCCTACTTGAGTACACATTGCCATACAAGTAGCTTTTTGACGTGTTGAAACATGGTTTTGTTATTTAATTATGATAATAATGATTTGGGAAAAGATGGACAAAGCTCGGTTCGTACCCTTATGTTTGATTTGCTAGTTAGGTTGAACGTGGTTTTACCAAGAAGGGGCATAATTTATGTTTGATTCGCAAAAAGAATTTCTGTCTCGCAACTTATTCTCGTCTCTTCTATTAACCATTAACATTCATTTCACACAAATTTCATTCATTGTGTGGGTTCCAAATATATATATTGATTATCTTCTTTTATTATTATTATTTTTTTTTTTAATTTATAGATTTTAGCTTTAATAATCATTTCACAAATACTTTCTCTTTTATAATAATATTCAATAATGTAACGTTACATATATATATTATCATAAAAAGTGAAAAGAAATTATATATTACAAAAACAAACAAAGATATCATTACATAATTGTGTATATTTTCATAATTATATATTGACTCGGCAATAGAACATTTACATTTACCAAACGTCTAAATACTAATTTTGACAAAATATTTACCAAAAACTGTTTTTGTTTTTTGAAGTGCAATTACAATCTTCATTGTAGCAATACAAGTACGTATAGATATATATCTTTCTGAAACACAACGCAAAGAATTCAACAACATAAATCTCTATGTAGGGGACTAAAAGAAATCAACAATACAAACCCCATTGTAAGGGACTACAAACTACATATAAAATATAGACAAACCTCCACGTAAGGAAATCTAACCTAAGACCTCTACATCTCAGGGTCACAACCTTATCCCCTAACTAAATAGGCTAAGACCTCATTGACATTTACCACTATTAATTCTTCTCACGATCTCTATTTTTGTCAATGTACCAAAAATTACGGCAATGTCAAATATCACTAAATTTGAGAGTCTTGAAGATAATACTTTATTTTATATTAAAAAATCAATTCCGGTATTCAAAAAAGAAAAATCAATTTCGAGCATTTGTTAAATTAATTAGTTCTTCACATATAATAATGGTAGAGTTTAATCTAATCTTGAGCCGATGCATTGCTTCTTTATCGTTGATTCAAATTACACTAAACACTTATTCATCTTTTTTACTTATATATATATATATTATAATAATATGATTATCAAACATTAGTTATTGATAATTTCTTTTGGCTATTTTCCATACCATTGGGGGGAAATGAAAAGTTACTTTTTGGTGTTTGCTTATCTTAAAGGCACAGCAAAAGGCTCTTATTTTGCATATTTGATGATTCTAATTATAAGCTTACCATTCAAGTGCCCCTCCTGGTCACATATCATACACATTATTGCTTAGTGAGGGAAAAGAGCACTCAAAAAGGAAAGGAGCCAAAGCTATTAATGATAATTGTTTATAGGAGTGTATATTGTTATTGTCCAAAATTAAATTTCAATACGTATTTATAAAATCATTAACCCTCAAAAATCTTTTATATAATACTAAGACTGGGCAGGCGGTAAGGTAGTTCGGTTTTCCTTGAAAACTGCCGCCAAACCGGTCAAGATTGATTTGTGAAAATTGCCACCAAACCGAACAACTGGTTCAGTGGTTATGACCCAACCGAACCGGACCGTAAACAGGCTGGTCAGTTAGGTTTTAAACCTATTTATTTGCCATACATAATTTTGGTTGATAATATATAATTTGCCATTTACTAATTATGAAGATCCATAATTGATTTTCACGATTTCATAGATTTTTTTTCTTTCTGATTCATTTTTTTCATTGCAAATTTGCCATACGTAATTGCTGTTACTTTTTCATGGTTGATTGTAACCCATAATTAAAGTTAGGCTAAATAATACACTCTTTCTAATTGAAAATTGTAATTGGCTTGTGAAAAAATTTAAGTCAAGACTAAAATACCCACTTAAGATCATACCGTGCACAGTCGGTCTAATCGGCTCATGGGCGGTTTAAGGATATTCGGTTCGGTCATTTCAGTTTCAACGGTTCAGTTTAATCCAGCGGGCAGTCCGGTCAGTGTAGATTGGTCAAGCACATGAAAACCAAAGACCAAACCGAATCATTCGATTTGTTGCTTCAAACCGGTCGGACTGAATCAGTTTCTGTATGAAACCGATGGTTTCGGTTCAGTTCGGTTCAGTTGGTGCTTTTGGTCGATTCGTTTTTCGGACGAAATGCCCACTCCTACATAATACTCTCTCTATCCTACAGAGATAATCACATTCTTATTTTCAAAATATTTAACAAAGTTCAATTTAACGTTGATAGATAACTGGCTCTTTTCTTTTTAAAAGGGAAAACTATTATAAAAGCAAGTATCATTTCATTCATTCATTTATTATTCCACATTAATTATTCTTACAATTCATCACTTTAATTATTCTTCTTTACTAATAATAATGCAAATTTATGACAAAAAAATTAAATTTAACAGGGAAATATTTGAAAACTAAGAAATTAATTAACCGGTTAAAGTGGAGGATAAATTGGGACGGGTGAAAACAGAATAGTATACTATTTATGTGGGAGGGGGCATGTAATTTTATTTATTTTGTTTTCCGAATTGGGGTTGCCATTACTTTTATCCAATGATATCTACAAACTTTTTTCGCACCCCCCATTCCCACAAATAATAAACGTGTTAAAATACGGATCAAAATAAATAAATAAATAAATTTGTTAAAATGTTGTTGCTTTCATTATTTGAGTCCACATGAGTGTGCCATCTGTCGGGTCCAACATCAACACCCCATTTTCCCCAAAAATCTACTAATAATCTACCATATACAAAGGGGGTGACTATGAAACTTTTGATTTTCTATTTCACCCCTACTTATTTATATAATTTTTATTAGTATCTCTGTTTATTATTTAATTACTTTTATTTCATTATTATTATTGATTAATAACTCTAATCAATTCATAAGTATGAAATTTTCACCTTCCAACTTTCACAAGTCTTTTTAGTTAAAAAAAAAACACTTCCAAGTATTTTTTTCATACCTCCAACTAGTTTATTTTTTTAAATTCACACAAATGAATTTAATATTTTATTAAAATGAATTTTTTTAAGGAATAAAATGATTTTAACCTAAAAATGATTATAAATTTGAAAGTCACAATATTTTGAAAATCTTTTTTATTTGTTACAAATATTGCCATCTAAATTAATATGAAATGTATATGTGTCTCAAACCGATAGAATTTAAAATCATAAGACATTTAACGTGAAATTTATCAGTATGCTATATGAGAAACGTTAGTCTCCATCAATCTAATATCCTCCATTTTTTTAACGCTTTTTATCATTGTTCTCAACAAAATTCATTATAATATTATTAGTAAATACGACTTTAAATACATGAACATTTATTTCATCATCTATAGAAGGCGTGCAACGTACGTATTTATAACCCGTACTAATAAAGTAATAATCTCATCTTATTGTTGTTGGTGTTTGTTTTTTTTTTAAGTAATAATTATAATCTTATCTTATTTTTTTTTTCAAAAGATCCTGTCTTACATATTGTTGTTTTTTGCAATGGAAATATTATTAAGGATCTTCAATAATCATAGAATAGTAAATAAGAATAGACTCTAATCTCATATATTGTTGTTGTTTTTTGAAGATAAAGTTTAATTCTCATTTGGAAAAGAATTATTCGTTACATCGTGAGATATGCAAAGGATGAAGTTATTCGATAGGAGTATGTAAAATACATAGGTTACTATAAAATAGTGCCCTTTGAGCCAATTCATAGACAAACTGCATTAGCTTCCCTTCTAGAATCTCATATATTGTTGTTGTTAATTATTATTTGGTACAAATCAATTTACCATTGTTCTTCATGAAACTAGTCTAACACAATTTTTGTTTTCCAAAAAAGGGAAAAAAAAAATCACTCTGTCATTATGTGTCGATGTCTAATTCCATCATATTATAACACGGGTTTTTATGCAACCAAGTAGATTCTAGACTAGGTGTGTATTACTCGCATACAAAGAATGTTCTTATTTACTTTATGAAAAAATAAATAATAATGAAGTTTTTTTTTTTTTTTTTTTTGAGATCGAATAATGAAGTCCTGTTGATTATTTGTTTTTCAGTTATTTCTAGTTTAATTATTGTAGTTAGTAATTCTGTCCTCGTAGCAAAGGTCATATGTGAAGCATGCGCACATGAGAAAAGTTTGAAATATCTGGATAGTTATTTTTTTTCTAAACACACCGATCGAGTGTCAGCGTGGCTCTACTCTTGCGCAGCGAAAAATTTGAAGGTTAGGTGAGCTCCAATGCTCAAAACCAGATGTTATACGATAAAATTTTAAGGACTTGAAACTTCAACTCCCAATCAAAAAAAAAAAAAAAGAAATTAAAGGCCATATTCTAAAAATGTCAAAATACCGAGAATTCTAATCTATCTTCGATGTTTTCATAATTTATTTTGCATGTGTTTGTTTCGCGTTAACAAATGATTTATCGCCCTAGCAATTGTTTGCTTAAAAGGAATTTGATTTTCCAAATGTTTGAATAAGTGCATTCTGAATAATTGCGTCTATTGATAATTAAGTGTTTTCTTTTCTTCTAATAGATGCATATGTTATTTCAATGCACAAATCTATTCAAAAGGATACCTCAACTCCTACATATACATGGCATATTTATGTTTCCAGATCTTTAAAAAAAAAAATTCATTTTCTTCTTCATTTTCACCAATTCTTAGTATCATCAGTATTCTTAAGACTTTTACAGGTTTGATCAAATCGTCACATTTTGAATCAAATACATCTATTGTATCTCTTCATCAATCTGTTTTGTGACATCGTTGCTTGGGGAAAAAATCTCTTAAAAGATATTGATACGTTTGATTTTTGATATATTACTCCACAAATTTCCTACAACATAAAATTTTTCCTTAGAAAACTTTCAATTCAAAAAATAAAAATATTCTCTCTCTCTCTCTCTATATATATATATATATAGAATATATATAGATATAGACCTAATTTCCCTTATATTCATTCATTTTTGTCTTTTGAACTCTTTGTTCTGAAAAATATTTAAGCATCCCATTAATCATCTTATTAATGACCTACAATATAAAGCTGCATCTAGGTGACATTGTCTATCGTTTTGCTTCACGGATTTTCCCACTCAAATCGGCACTGCAATTTTTCATTGCATGCGAGAGTTTTTGAAGATTCCATAAACCCGCAACCGAAACAAAATTTGACAAAACACACATTATTTATTATTTATTTATCATAAATAGAAATTTATTGCACCAAACCAAACTGCATCTTGCCCATGTATAAAATTCAGGGCTGTAAACCATGAGGTGGAAGCACAAACTCAAGCTAAAAATCTCGAGTGAGAGTAGCCATGTCTTAACTTTGGACTACCCACTTATTATAACAGTAACTATTTACAAACCCCTCAAATTTTTTATTGTTACAAACTACATTTTCCCCCATGCAAAATTCAAGGCCATACCACCATTCAGCCTGGCCTCTTTTCTAATTAGTTTCTCCGACAACCCGTAGAGAAAAAGGCACAAGAATTCACTCAACCAATTCAACCCAAAATCCCGACTCGTTGTCTTGTCACACCCTTCGGCAGTGTCTTCCCTTATAGTTTCGAGTTTCGGAGAGTGCGATGGTTTATGAGGAACTACTAGAGGCGACGGAGCCACCTCGACCCAAGCATCAACCTGAACAATCCTCTTGGCCATTTGAATGATCAACGCGAAGAAACAAAACTTAATTACTTGGAATTGTATTTGAAGAGGAGAAGAGAAGAAAAGAGTTCTCACATGAAACAATGGAAAATAATTGGTAATTATTTGGAGTTTATATAGGGAGAAGAAGAGAAAAATATCAAACCTATAATTGATGAAAGATAAAATCGAAGAAGTGAATGACGGTATAGAGCGATACCACGTGTACCAAGTATCATAAATGCAAAGAATTATCGGCCCTCAAATGATTCTAGAAATATCTTCTAGGTAACAAACTATTTAGCAGACACGTTATCTTAGATACGAGGTACGTACATGGATTGTCATTCGACTTGGTCGAAGTAGCATGCTGAGGTCCAAATTTGTTAGGTAACTTGACATCATGGGTTATTGATATTTCCGTGATATAGACCACAAATATGATCATTTACATATAAAATTTATGATCAATTTTATTTTAACTTTGATGATACCAATCGAGGTATTTACTTACAAAACGCGAAAGTAATTAACATTCTGGTTCATTTGAGTAAATATTGATATGCAGGTAAATTATTATTATTATTATTATTATTATTATTATTATTTTACTCAACAGCAGAGAAATATTACTTAATCTTGGAAAATAGAAGCAAAAGCAATGCCAAACAAGTCATAACTCTTTATTTGTTACTCCA
Organism: Nyctanthes arbor-tristis; assembly: GCA_963692815.1. Classification (NCBI taxonomy): domain Eukaryota; kingdom Viridiplantae; phylum Streptophyta; class Magnoliopsida; order Lamiales; family Oleaceae; genus Nyctanthes; species Nyctanthes arbor-tristis. Next base: position 21,710 of record CAVNYN010276348.1, read on the forward strand.
CCCACATATTTCTGTAGCAGATAGCAGATGATTGAAGGCAACAGAGTAAGCCAAAAATTTTAGAAAGCCGCAAAAAAAAGAGGGAGAAGGGGAAAAGAAGCCTCTAGAGAGAGGACACGTAAGTGAACAGAAATTTAAAACGAAAGGAAAGGTCGGCCGAAGAAAGCGACCCGTGTCTGCTAGCTCGGTCTCACTCCTAAGATTACTTTACTGTGTAGGTGGGAGAGGATGGTCCAAATTATGACAACTTCAAGGTTACTGCATTTGCCCATTCCTTTACTGACAAAAATCTATCTATCAAAGTTTCAGTTGAATAATTAATACAATGTTACAGACCCGCGTGTACATTTTAAGTGATTCATGCTCAATGCGTTCTTTAAGCAGAGGGGGAAAAAAGAGAAAGAATCTTGAATTATAATACTCCATTTGGTGAAGGGTCTCTTGTACGTAGTAGTATATAGGACAATGTTAAGAATTTGTGCTCAATTGAGACATATTCTGCAATTTACCCCCTTTGAAATTCTAGAAGTGGAGTCCTGAAGGCCCATAAACAACATGGTGAAATTGAGATACATGGTGTTAATAAAAAAAATAAATAAATAAATAAAGACGTACAACTTGCTGTGTATGTACAAAGTAAACTATACATGCTGTTAAAATTTGTTGACAGAAACAATAAATTACTGTAGACATCATAATTAAAATTAGATTAGAATGGGAAAAGAGGTAGAAGGAAAATGGGGGTGGTGAGACTTTGAGAATTCGGTCTTTTGTATCCTTCAAAACCATCCTCCTTTTTAACATTGCTAGTCGTGAACCTAGCTAGTTACTAAAATTCTAGAATATTAACTGAATTTAATTTCTTCATGTACAAATAATATTAATGACGAATGCTACATCTACAACAAAAAATGTAAAATGAATTGTACAAATATACACTTAGTAGGATCTTATTAACTCACATATCAAATCAATTTTTCATCAATGACGTGGACCACACCTACATTTTTGTTCAATTTGTTGTATATTTTACGTAAAATGTATTGTACAAAGATACATCTTATTAACTCACACATCAAATTACTCTTTCATAAATGACATGGGTCACACTTGCATTTGTATTATAATTTGTCGAGATCGGAAGTTTTTATCGCACCAATGACATCTTAATTTTTCAATGTGCAGAAATTAAATAATGTTTTTACTTTCTTTACTGTTATTACTATTAGTTTTTTGAAAGGGAAATGCAACTTTAATTTCATTTCAAATCTCGGTGAACAGTCAAGTTAATGCATGACGGCATACAATTGGTCTATCTGGAATCAAGAATGAACTAATACATATGCACATGTTGCTATAGTGTCGGTAATTCCATTCTCATCACGAAGAATGTAAATTACATGAGTTTAGGACAACATGCTTAATTAGTATATTATTGAAATAATTATAAACTACCTGGCACATGATGGTCTAAAAAATGATTCCGACATCATGGAACATATAAATTATGGATATATGACACCTCCCGTCTATGTGAGTATATAGATACACGCTACGTAATTCATGCGACATCCATTTATAGACCCACGAGAGATTGGAGGCATTATACTATCCCCTCTTAAAAATGTTATAAATGCTCTAAGATAGATTACAAATTACAAATATGCGTATAAATAGATTGTTTCCAAGCAAGAAAATTTTCAAACACATGAAAAATAACTACGGAAAAGGGAAAAAAATAAAAAATAAAAAAAATGAAGGTTTTGGCGGACAATGGAGGATCTTGTGATACGAATACGATCCCCTTTGGGCTTTTACACTTTGGGTACAATTAATTTGGGCTTAACTTGTAAAAATCCAATTGTCAGTAATAGCACTAATTGACATATTTATGGGTACGTCCAATTAAATCCAATAGCTGACAGAAGGTTTGCCGGTGGCCTGTTTACTAAAAAAACTACTCCCTCCGTCTTACAAAGATAGTTCAGTATATTATTTTTCTCCATCCATAAAAATTGTCCACTTACTATATTGAAAGTGTATTTAATTTTTTAATTCCACCTATAGCTAATTTTTTATTTCCACTTATACATTTAGAATTATTTTCAAACAATTAATGAGACAAGAGTATATATGAAAAGATATGGCTAAAATTTAATGTTTAACTATATTAATTATCGTTTCTTAATTTATGTGAAATCAAGTATCGGACTATCTTTACAGGACGGAGGGAGTATTGATCAAGCTCAAGAAAATATTCAATCCCATGCATATTGTGTCAGCATCTAAATGAAAGTTAATATTCACGATCTAACACCATAGGGCCATGCTGGTTTATATTATTACTTATTTACTTTTATCAATAAGAAAAATGAGAATAAAACAAGAATTAAATTTACAAAATGAATTGAAGTAACAAACCTGGCAAAAGCAAATCTAAAGTTAGGTAACAATTAAAAAAAAAATTCGCTTTGTCAGTTTTAAATTTATTGCAACTTTTTGGTGCAGCTAGCTAGTTGATAGAAAAGAAGAGCACTACTGCCGGCTTGGAGAGGTAGACCATTTTTATTTCCTACTATATATCAACATCCTTTATTATTGAATTTGGCACAAACATAACAAGTTCTTGTAGAAACGGATTTATTTTTTTGGTAGCTAAACGTCACGCAGCCTGCAGGTAGTCATTTAATTCCTTTTTTGGTCCAATAATCGGTTTAGCTAATAAGTTTCTTAGTGGATATATTATATTATTATACACACAGAATTTACAAATATATATTTAAATTTTTGATATCATTAGATAAGTCAACATGTCTCATAATCTTCCACTACAAGTACCACAAAGGCAGAAACACCAGTAATCAGATCTTAAAATTATCCATATATATTTTTTTAGAAAAATATATATATTAGGATAAAGACTGTTGATTATTATATAATTATTAAGGATACATTATTATTTGGTTATATTATTAAATATTGTTATTATTATAAAAGGATCTTGGGTGCATGTATACATTGGATGGCAATAATACATCAAAGCACCTCTTAGATAATGGAGGTTAGCACTTAATACCATCGTATTTCGAATTAGGTACCTAGTAGTTAATAAGGGGGACATAAGCTGGAGAAAAAGAGATCGGTGGTCTCTTTGGCCACAATTTTTTCTTTTCTAATTATTAGTCCCGAAAAGACTAGAGTAGTATCTACCGCAATATTTTGACACATTCGGAGAGTGCTGTTTTAGAGAATGATGCACCCATTTGAGACCACTGTTGCTATAAAATTTTTCAAGAACATATTTTATAGTTTTTTTTTTTTTCCCCCAAAAGAGAGGAACATGTTTTATAGTTAGTCTTTTATGTTTAACAAAGACAACTTCAGTACCCATGCTACATATACGAGTGTTTATAACGAATCCTCACACAAATTGTTAATGACATAGGTATGTTAAGTGGCATATACTCTGTGTCCTTATAACTTCAACCTTCTTTTTCCCTTTGACTGACGTTACATGTACAGATGAGTGTGCAAATTTGTTTATATATAGTGAATAACATTATAATTTTATCTGTATATTTTTTTTTATTGCACAACATGTGGTGAACCTTTCTGTAAGCACACATATACATTTATCTGTACAAGTAGATTAATCATTTCCCTTTATATTTGAATTAATAGAATCAACTCTCTTCAAATATTGTCACGATCAACTCTTATTGGATCGTTTCTACAAGACAACAATATCTTGTAAAATCATTTGTGTAATGATAAACAGCATCACAAACTGGCAATATGTGTTTGCTATTGCTATGTATAGTTAACTCATCGAATTATATCTTTTTGTATAAGTTAGTATAAGTTTTCCGTCCTTGCTAAAAATTGAAGATAAATGTTTCAAATATTTAAAAATAGGTACTCATTTGTCAATTAGAAATGTGTTCTCCATAGTAATGAAAATGATCCCTCACTGTATGCATTTGCGTATGTGAATTATATCATAATTATTGGCCACGTGTGCGTTTAACATAACTATACGTGGTAGTAATTGGGAGAATCCGGAATACATCGTCCACCTCAACCAATAAGGGCATGAGAGTGAATAACCAGCTGGCAGTAGCCAATCACCATATCCAAAACCTTCAGCAAGGGAACCACTTCACGTGATATCACATCAAATTCTTTTACGATCGCCACGTGGTACAGGTACAAGTGATAAAGGACACGTGTTGCTTGTCCTTGGACGCCACAACTCGGGACATGAACCAGGTGATTGGGG
>CAVNYN010276351.1:0-16414 GCA_963692815.1 Nyctanthes arbor-tristis
AGTTGAAATTTTTTTACAAATCCCATATTTTTCTACCTAGACAGGAACCTTGTTTTCCTTAACTTTTCTTTATACCCCAACACCCGTATCGTGGCACCAATGTGTTTGCTTACTTGCGCTCTCCCATTTGTTTCTACTCTCTAAATCTTGCCTCTGATGTGTTGTGTCCTCAGTAGGCGAGATCACAAAAATTGTTCCTAATAATTCATTTCATTGATGACAGCATGTCAAACTACTGATCTTCACATGAGATCAAAATTTTCTCTGAGGAGAGCTATGGATAAGTACCATATCATCCTTAATCCGTGTTCTTCAAGAATTTAGGGAAAAGAAAAATAACTAAGTAATAACGACAACAAAATAACTGCTTCAATCTTATCAGCTCCGGATGGATTTTCTGTTGCATAGAAAGAATTTGATGCCAAATGTAAATCCTACGAATACGCCAACTCTATCTTTAAAAAAGAAGAAAGCATTTTCCTTAGAGAATGAAATTAAAATATGGAAATTCTCTATCAAGGAAATGGAAATTGGGAGACGACTAAAATGGTTTTTGATTCTTATCATAATTCCATCTACCACTGAGTAACTACTGAATCACAACCACACATTTTAAATACCAACTCAGCACCCCACTATGAAAGTATAATGAGAATCTTTATGTTTCTTAAAGAAACTCAAATTCTTCAAATGTAAAATGTAAAGAGCTTTAATTGCCAATAGATGGTAGTAAAATAAGCTTTGTATACCAAAGAGAGGTTACTAAAGTGTTCAAATTGCAATATTGGGGAAGAAGTGAATGTCTATTGACTCGGTAATACCTCAAGATTCGAAATTCGACGCAAATTTTTGAGTTCTCCTACCTAAAATGGATGCTACCCTTGCTGCACAAAGAGACGGTTAATTTCATTTTTCTTTTTCTTTTTGGTTTCTTTTATAGATTTGTTTCGCTAGGTCTGGCTCTATTTTTATATTCTCGAGGGATATGGACGTTTTGCAATTCTAATGGTGGCTACTAATCTAGTTGCATTGTTTGTTTTGTAAACAAATAAAGGTGCTGGAGCTAAAATGAGTTCCTTATGAATGTTGTGATGATGAAATTGCCACTTTTTTACTTGCGCTGCCAAATGGTTCTTTTGCTTTGTCATACCCCATCTTTCTGGCTCATGTATATACTTAGAGAAAATAAATAACGTTTTTGGCCTATAAGTTTCATTGTCATTCATTTCAACGAGCTACAGGTAGGCTTGAAATCAATGAATGTTACTCAATTTATTTTATTATTGTAATGTCAACCTATTGACGTTCATAATTCTTTTCATGATTTGAATACTACATGTATTTTCAATGTTAACAATCTCATTTTTTCACCCCACCCCCACAGATATGCATAATTTACTAATCTAGTTCTATCCTTGATTTGAACTCCCTTTTATTTTTAGGCCTACTCCTGTTTTGTGAATGTGTACCTTTTTAATATAATCTTCTTTGGCAGTTTGATAAAATATCACTAGTATGGGGAAAGCCACGCCAACCACCCTTGAGAAGGGAAGAGGTATATGCCATCTTCCCAGGACATCTTCTATATTTTAGAGATCAAATCATGTTTTAACCTGCCTAATGATTACCATGCCAGAATATCTATTTCTATTTTCTTCTAATTTACGACGTAGGTGTTTGGTTCTCATTAAATTTATAAATTTACCATTAAATTAAAACTTTCAATGGAATGTTTGGTTGAAGTTGAGTAGTATTTAAAGGTATTGTTGGGTCTGATGAGATGTTAGGTTGAAATTGATTGATTTTATAAACTTGATGGGAACCAAACACTCTGTAGTGTTGTACAAGCATGTTTATTTTATTGAGATATTGATATTGGTGTGATAAAGTAGAACCTTTCAAGTCCAGTGAGTCTAAAGGATGCAGCTTCAAACCTGTATGCACTTATATAAGAACCTCTGAGGTATTTAGCCAATGCTTGCGTGAAAGACCTCTCTTTCTAAATTATTTGCTGTTGGCGATAAATTGTAATTGTATGAGCAACATAAACAATAACACAAGCTTTTTAAGAGTATTCTTCACAAAGTCAGAAATCAAAGACCTGAAGGCAACAATTCACAAAAACGAGGAATTCATCTTAGAGTTGAAGTTGTCTTGCTCTAGCTTAGGGAACTTTCTTCCTTCGGTTGCTCTTTTTTTTTTTTTTTTTTTTTTGGGGGGGGGCGGGGGGTGTTGAGGGTTGCTTGGGGTATTTTCCCTCACCTCTTCGTGATTGTCAAGCAATCTTGACAGCTAGTGCCTGGCTAGAAAAGCCAATTCTTGTTTGCAAGAATAGTTTGAACGCGTGTCTCTGTTGAAACTTTTCGAGCACCCTATCCCCCTCAATCATTTCATCACTTCTGTTGAAATATCATTTTCTTAACATAGTATAAGAAGCTTCATTGTAATTGCCAGAGGATTCTTCTTTCAAATATACAAAGGACAATCTTAAATACTGTTTTCTATAATAAAACTTCAACATCAGCTACGCAGGCCATCCTTTATTTAGCTGTTGTTTTCTTTTCCCTTTAGTATTTGATAATTTAATTTATAGAAAGGAGCCATGTCTATGGAGCTAAAGTTTGTCAACAAGAAAGTAAAATCGGGGGTGATAAACAATTGTAAAATCACATTTTCACATGTGAATTTGTCCTTTTATTGTTGGTGTTTATATGTGGCTAGTTTGCCATCTGGAGGGGATATAATCCAGGGTTTTGACATCAATTTGGGGTTCCTGCGAGATAACCCATAAAATTTTGGGGGATCTAGTTTTGTTCATCCAATTATCAGAATAGTATTTCCTTTAGTCTCTAGTTTTTTTTATTTGTCATCCCTCTCTGCCGTTTCGATTTAGTTTTGATTTGTCATACTTCCATTCCAGAGGTAATTGTTGCATTTTATCTTCGTATATATGCCATGACACAGAATGACTTGATTGCATGAAAGGTAATTATTACATTTTATCGCTGAATCAGTAGAGTACTTGCAGTGGGCTACATTTTTGGATTCTGAAGGTCGAGTGATGGATGCAAAGGCATTAAGAAAGAGGATCTTCTATGGTGGAGTGGAGCACAGTTTGCGGCCGGAGGTATTAGTATTTCAGGATATATATTTGCATAGCTTGAAATCATATTTGAACTTGTTTGGTTATGTTTCAATTTTTCCCTAACCCCTTGTGATCTCATCATCGTGATTTACAGGTTTGGACATTCTTATTGGGATACCATGCATATGATTCAACATATGCAGAGAGAGAATACCTCAGGTCCACGAGGAAGTCAGATTATGAAACCATAAAAAAGCAATGGCAGGTAGCTTGCTAATTTTTGTAGACGTCCCTCATTGTCTTGTTGCTGCTACTCCATGTCGGCGTTGGAGTATGAGGTGTTTGATTCGCATTATGATTCCAACTATAATTGGGAAATTATAATGAGATATAATGAGTGGTGGAGATTTATTAGGTTTTTGAAATGTGTGTTAGTAGTTGAGTTGTCTATGTGAAATTATAATGAGAGAGAATATGAGAATGAAACACCCTTTAAGAATGCCTTTTGGAACTTTATTGAATATCTATTGAAAGCATATTCGCCTTGTTCTTATACGGTATTTTGAAGAGAAACTTTATTCTGCTATCAGATTACTAACTATACTCTTTTACGCTGGATATGTATTTAGGGCTTGTTCTTTGTAACTTTTGTTGGAGTGAGATTGTGACGTGTAGTGGAAAAATGGAGAGAGAATATAGGGTAATAGGGAAATGTGAAAATAATTATTTATAGAGAACATCTCGCAATTATTTATAGAGAGCATGTAGTTGGTGTAAGTTTGACTTCTTGACCAGCTTTTTAACTTTGGGGGAAAAAAGAGCTAGAAAGAACAAGCTGTTAATCTATGGTTTTAGCATCTGGGGGAAAAATTATTTGCATTTCTCTCAATACTTTATGAAGAAAGTACTAAAGTGAATTGAGAGAATGCTTGAACTATACAGAAGTGAGAAGTACAATGTCTGATGTCAAAATGATATCATTTGCATTATGTGAATGGACTAGTCACACCTATTACTTATTGCAGCTTATGTTTTTTCACATTTTGAAGAAACTTTTATTGGGCCTGCAGACATAGCTTTAAATAATTGACATGAATTTTTTAATCCAGAGCGTATCGCCGGAGCAAGCAAAAAGATTTACAAAATTCAGGGAGAGGAAAGCCCTGATCGAGAAGGATGTGGTACATTCCATTAGCACATTTTATGGTCATGAACGTAAATTTTATCAAGATGCAAGATACAATAATTGATTTAATACCGTTCAATGTTCACTTTCTGTTCCAAGGTGAGGACTGACAGGGCACTCTCATTCTACGATGGGGATGAAAATCCAAACGTTTATCTTTTGCGTGACATTCTGTTGTCATACTCTTTCTACAACTTTGATCTTGGGTATTGTCAGGTAGAGGCCTCATATGATTAAATCTTGCCATTGATTTATTAAATGTGATTGTGAATGTGCTAGAACGGTGCCATTATTGAGGTTGGAGGATTGCAGATGTTACAAATACATCCTCCAACAATCAAGAGATGCTGCCTGTGGCTGTGTGAACAGAATTTCTTCATTGACTGAAAAGCATATAATTTTGGATATAATTTTTAAAATTTCTGGTCCGTGATACTGCAGCTGAATACAGAGATAAATGCGCATTACCCTGCGAGGAATTTAAGTTAACGTAGTTTTTTATTCAAATACTATGGACAAAAGGTTCTAAAATCTCTGCCACAATACATAATACTTCTTTTTGGTAGGTTCACATGGTAATGAATATGATGAAAAGACATTGATATCCTTTGACAGTGGTTGATATTTAATCATGAAATTACTTTCTTCTCATTCATTATGAGCTAATCCATTATTATTGTGTTTATGAAAATTATAGTTGATCATACAAATTTCATTAGTTCAATTTTTTCCACCAGAACCGATTAAACAAGTGTTCACTGAGTGTTTTTGTTTAAAAATAGTTGTTTTTAAATGGAAATGGTTTGTGAACATGGGCTAAGTTGTCTTTTCCCTAATCTTCTTGTTTATATTATTGGTTCTTATGAGAGGCCTTTTTCTGTTGATACAGTTTTAGCTCTGTGTAAAAAGTTATTTTCTTTTGATGCGTAGGGCATGAGTGATCTTGTATCCCCAATATTATTCGTCATAAGAGATGAATCAGAGTCATTTTGGTGCTTTGTCTTTCTGATGGAACGTCTTGGACCCAATTTCAATCGTGACCAAAATGGAATGCACTCTCAACTTTTTGCACTGTCAAAGGTTCTCTCTCGCTCTGCCTCCCTTCCCCGACTCCCCTGGTGGTGTGTGTTTGTCTGCATGCTCATGTGGACATGTTGTGTCTATGCCTTTGGAAGTTCTAATTGTTGAAGTTGTTTCTAGAATATGGACTTTGTTGCTTAACAGGATCCCGGCTCTACATTAAGTGGTGGTTATGTGGCCTCCATATCAACTGTTTCTTAATGGCTCGTGCCTTTATTATGTGGATTTTACTTCAATTCATACAAAAACCACTAGATTGTTCTCCTTTCAATTTAAACAATCTGACATAAAGTTGTCTGAGTTTGAGATACGTAGGAAGTGAGTAGCTCAGCAAAGTACACCCAGATAAGTTTGTTCGAATATTTTAAGTTTCAATGTGTACTTGGGGTGAAACTGCAAAATAAATTTTCAAGAACATACATGTTCTATGTTTTATGCCTTCCAAAAATATTTGTCTTGTAGGACCATTGTGATAATGTTTTATACCTTTTAAGACATCTGCAAATATTCATTACCAGTATAGTCTTCTTGCCTTCTTCAGTGCTTCATATGGCACCCTTGTGATTTTTCCCCAGTGCTTCCCTTTTCTGTTTCAGTTGATTGTAGACGCGTAATATTTACTTCACTGTTATCATGCAGCTGATAGAGCTGTTGGACACTCCATTGCATAACTATTTTATGCAGAATGATTGCTTGAATTATTTCTTCTGTTTCCGCTGGATTCTCATACAATTTAAAAGGTATGTGAGCATCTCCTGATTGCGTGATTACTGCCTACTTATTGTTGCAAAATTGTCGTATTTTCATTTCTGTATTGTGAATTGATTATCATGTGTGCCTATACTATGTCTTAGATTGGTCATCCAACAATAGTTACGATACCATTTGATTGCGAGTTAACACTGTGAGTTGTGACCATAAGTAGCTCCTAAGTTTATTGAAGTTCAAATAGAGTTCAAGTCATGGCTAATTGCAGGAGAGGCTCTTTTCCTTCCTTTTTTTTTTTTGGCCTCGGACTCCCCCTACCCAAAGAATTAACCTGTCAGACTTGACATGAAATTTAGTCGGATGTTAGAACCTAAATAGCTGGATGAGTGCTGATATGCTGAAATGGCTTTCTGATAATGAGGCTTCACGAGGAAGTTTATGAACACGCTTTCAAGGAATCATATAACATATTAAATGCATGTAAAATTATTTCTAGATTTGAGTTCAGATGTTCAGAGACAAATAAGTTTAGGCATAACTGAAGCTTTTAATTGGACGCACAGTCAAATTCGGAGTACTGCATTTATAGAGGCTTGCAAACTGCAACCTTCTAGTTTGGTAATACTGTTTTTATGTGTTATATTTTGTTCTACAGCTGATTGTCTTATGTCTTGCAGGGAATTTGAATACGAGAAAACAATGCGTCTATGGGAGGTGTTGTGGACACATTATCTGAGTGAGCATCTCCACCTTTATGTATGTGTTGCAATCTTAAAGAGATATCGCAGCAAGATAATGGGGGAGCAAATGGATTTTGACACACTCTTAAAATTTATCAACGAACTGAGTGGTCACATTGACCTTGATGCAATCCTACGAGATGCAGAAGCGCTGTGTATATGCGCTGGTGAGAACGGGGCTGCCTGTATTCCTCCTGGAACTCCACATTCATTGCCACTTGAGGATCCCATGGCATATCCTCAACAGGATGATGATATATTATAAGTGTCCCATGTAGGAGGAGTCATATAATGACGTGTAATTAGTTATGATTTTTTGATGTGTAATAAAGACTGATTGAATATCTTTTCAATAGAATGCATGCCATAGCAGATAATAATAATCTTCTTCGTTGTCTTCAATCTTAGAAGACACTTCCTGGCCACTTGTGGTCGAGGAAGGGTCTTTCAAATTATGCTTTTGCTTTGTGACCTTTCTCCCTTTCCATTTGAAAGTCTGCGCTTACACTGTAACCTGCGTATGTGGAAATGTGCTGGTATACTTTTACAGTTTGGGCAGCTACTATGCATGTTAATACATTTGTACCCTTCAAATGATTCATTTGTGATGCAAATCGGCTGAGAGACAACGCAGGTGTTTCATTTTGGTCAAATCGTTCTTGCATTGAAGTCTTACTCTCTTACCATATCATTCTTACGGTTCCAGGCATTAAAGCATATATATTCTGGAAATTGAAATGTTGACTGGAGGAGGTAAGCGAACATCTGCAGATGCTAGTACTTTTCTTTTCACTGTTGCATTTGTGCTGAAGTTTTACAAGAACTTCATAGAACTTGATTTCTGCTCTGCTGATATTTATTACTATGGTCTCCATTTCTAAGATTACAGCAGTGGTTGGAAGCCTTCCTGCATGATTTCAACTCCATTGCTTCCAAATGCCTCAAACCAAATAAAATCGTTCAGGATGGGCATGAATATCTGGTCCTCGTGGAGGAATGGTGCACAGTTGGTGAGAATGGAAGGTAAACTGATCTCGCAGCCCTTATTTTTCAGATTTTCGGCACAGATTCCGGAAACAATACTGTCTTCCTCTTTCCTTGAGCTACCTTCAGTTTTCTGCTTCACATTACCTCCTTGTGCAATGTGTGAACCTGATGATAGTTTATGGCATTTGTCATCCAGGTTCACGTTTGGGCATCTGGAGGCCCTCTTGTTCAAATGGGTATTCCAGTAGTTTTTCACTTCATTGTCTGTACGGCCTGGGAGTCTGCCGGCTATCAGCGACCACCTGTGCATGAGAAGCATTTATTAGATTCAGGTTAGCTTTGTTGAAACTACATGCATCTCTCAGAATCTTAAATAGAGATCTCATTGCTTAATGGATGATGAACTTTGGTATGTTCTGAAAACTATTTGGTTTCACACACGGATAAAAGAACATCGTCAGAAGTCACTCAAGGGTCATCTTATACACAGTTCCTCTGATCGTAGATTATTTTGGAGTCTTCAATCCATGTTGGTTTGAAACACTTCAGAACTAACAATGCCAATCCTATTCATCCAAGATTAGAATTAGTGTAATAGAGCAGACTATTGGAATACTGAGTATTTACCTGTTGCCCAAAAGCTTATGCATTCTGATAATGAGATCCTTTTCATCTTCCGACATCATACCACGCTTGATGTTTGGTCTCAAGTAATTCTTCCACCTCAGCCTACAGCTTTTGGGACCCCTCTGTAAACCTGAAAAACAAGTGAATTGTACCTGAAGAAACTTTGCTAACGTAACACCGTTCAACTCCCATCATCTTCAGAACAAGATGTGAAAAGATGGAAGCCATTCAGTGGAATTATACCTGATTTCCTAGAAACAGCAGTCCAGTTACCTTCTCCATGAGTCTCCACATATTTCTTCAGTATCAAATCCTCTTCGGGCTTCCAGAAACCCTTCTTCAGTCTTAATTTCCCATCTTTACCTTCCATTTCCTTGTCTCACCTGCGGTTTTGTATTGAAGATTTGAAATCTGTGCATGAAATCGAGATATATAGACAAAAAGTTTGTGGGATTTCTCCAGTGAGCTCCATCAACTCGTGCACGGGTTACGCACTATGGGTACAATGGATTGATGTGGGGACTCTCTCTAGTGTTGTTGATTCTAGCTTAGAAAATCTGTCCCATCAATGAAGTACAGCGGAATGATGTCTCTATAATTGGTAGATAATTATACCCATAACTTGAAATTTCTCTCCAAGGTGGTGGAGGAGCAAAGACCTAGATTACCCTTAGGACGTGTTTCATCACATAGTACAGGTTAGGTAAATTTGGATAAGGTTATTTTATTTTTGTCATTGGAATGGATACATAGTCAAGCCTTAAAATCATGCGGGTTCAAAACCTGGCCGATTTCATTACATTTTCTAGAAGTCATGCGGGTTCAAGACCTGGCTGAAAGATCCTTTCATTTACAATTTAATCTAGGCTTTGAACCCCCAGAGACGTGTAAGGTCTCTCTCTGTGACCAACTCCATTGAAGCCAAACAAAACGGAAAAGCATTTGAACTGTTTGAATCCCCTAAAAAAAAAAAAAACTTGAAAATTTAAGCATTTGTATGTGTTACAGCAGCTTTTGTAATGGGCCGCAGAATATATGGTTTCATCATTGGCGCATTATGCTCTCTTTTATTCAATCAAATCTCCCTTTTCTGTCATCATTTTTTTCACCTTGTGAAAGTTGTTCCTGCAAAAAACAATGACCATTTATGGCAACTATTCTCTACTGTTTGAAGGATGAACCTACCTCCAGTTGTGTCGGTGACAATTGCCATCCTTAGTAGGAGGTGGTAATCCAGCCGGGTCGATAGTACAGACGATTAGTGCCTTAGAGATTTCATCTACACAACACTACATATTTTGGCATCTCTATATCTGCTTCAACATATTGTAACATTTATTTCCTTTTATGATGTTCTTTGTTAGATTTTAATTGATTTTACCATTTCCAAGACATGTTAAGCATGGCTCTTACTGTGGACGGACAAGGATTTTTGAAGGGACACCACTCATTTTACTAGTGCAAGATCATATGAATTTGGCACTTTGACAGGCACGCAATCTTGATTTGAAAAAAGATTGTCAGACGAACGTCGTAGAGTGATCTTTTAGGCTGGATTGTGGATGGATGCAGGATATATTGAATTATTATAAATAAATTCTTTTTATCTTTACAGCAATCATTTGTCCAATGATGGCTTAGCATTCAACATCTCTACCTTTGACGTGGTTAGTGAATTTTGATATTTTTGCCATCAACATAACATTTCCTTATGCAAAACATCCTTACCATTAACTTTTATTGGTAATTAATGGGCGTGAAAATCTTCAAGCACCTCTTAACAGCACCTCTTACCTGATGTGGTATGCATTGATGCACGTCACGTGTATTTCAAATCTATGTGGCGTGCATCAATGTATTTCACATGGGGTAGGATGTGTTGTAATAGCATCTCCGAGAAGTGCTTGAACATTACCGCTAATGGGCGCACTTACAAAAAATATAAAGGGTATTTTGGTCAACCCATAAAATCCGTGAGCAGTTTTTTTTGTGAAACTGTGGTTTGAGTCTCGGGGTTTGAGTATCCACAGTCCCGGTCGTAATTTTAAAAAATAAAATAAAAAAATAAAAAAGGAAAGAAGAAAAAAGTTCAACAAGATTCGTAGACTTGATTTTCCAATAATAATGATAATTGATCTTCCGATCTCTTGTAGCAAAAAAACAGAAAAAGCACAAACTGCTTATAGAATTAAAATTGTGAATGAAAATATAATTAACCGTAACTTACTGCCTTTCTTCGATCTATCACAACCTTGGATGACACATGCTTCGTTCTTAATGATTTCCTTTGTCTACAGCAAAGAAACTAGGGCTTGGCAAGCATAAAACATATTTGGATGAACAAAAATGCCCTTCAGTATTTGTGTCTTTTACGTGTGCAACCATTAGTTGACCATAAAAATTAATGGTAAGGATGTTTTATACAAAGCAAGATTGTTTTAAAGACAAGTAAGTCAAAAATTAATTGACAGAGACGTTTTATTCAACCCACGTCAAATGCAGGAATTTTCAATGCCAATTAGCCCCCAATGATTGTATATACTCTAGTCTAGCGCTGGGCGTTCTGGGTTTAGTAGTTTTCCATTATTTGTCATCCATTGAATAAATGTGTGCTTGTCGAATAAGATGTTCGGAATATCATGTTTGTCACCCACGTCTCGAGTCTGAATCTTATATACCAGTAAATGGTGCATTTACCACTAGAGCAAGCCCTTTGGTCTACTTATTCTATTGTGTAATGGTCTGCTTATTCTATTGTGTGAATTAATATGACACACGTTAGACTGGGATATATGTGTAAATGCTTAGGGTTCTACTTTAAAAGGTTAACATGTTAAAGAGAGTAGAACAAACATTTTAAATATCAGTTATTTATTTTATAATTATTCAATGTGAGATTTATTAGTTGACATGACCCCTCAAGATAATAGCTCGTTGGAGCAGACCATCTCATTTTGAGTCTTAACCGGATCATATTGCTTATTTCAGCTTGACAGGCTATGATACCATTTAAAAGTTTAGGGTTCCACCTTTAAAAAGTTAACCCGTCAAGGAAAGTAGGCCAAACACTTTATATATTAATTATTTATTTTATAATTAATTAATGTGGGATTTATTGAACATTTGGTATATAGATTGATCAATATTGACATAAATTTATGATCTTACACGAACATGTCTCAATAAGTACATTCTATGGTGTCTTTTAGACACTATGTTATGGTGTCTAAATGACTGTGTGTCAACACACCATTTGGCGCTAAATGGTGTGTTGACACACAGTCATTTAGACACTATATCCAAAAAACACCATAGAAAGACCGTGTCTCAATATATTTAGATCCTTTGAAAAATCAAGTATTGGCCGTCGCATGTCCTATTCTTTCCGTGTGGGACGATGTACATGGCACACTTCAAATAGTTACATTTTCTTCAATTTTCAAAACTTAAATAAATAGTTACAAAGCCTTTGATTTCAGTAACTTACATTCACATTTTTTTTTTTTGAAAGGGAAATGATTGATCATTTCATTTCTAAGAGAAAACTCCTCAAAAAATTGATGTATGCTGCTTAGTTGCAGTGAACACATACTATTCTTTAGTAAAAGGCGAAAGAATAGTTCGCTCTGCGGTCACTGCGCAGCTTTATATTTTGAAATGGGTTAATTTCACAAAGCGTCCTCAACCTTTGTTTTCATACTCTACAGCCCTCAATTTTTAATAAATGCACGCAAATCGTTTTTCCCACTATTTCAAAAAATTTTCAACAACATGATGATTAGATCTTTTAAACTTTTTAAATTTTTTTAAAATAATTTTTAATTTTTAAAAATTGAAATCAAGATTGGCCGCCGAAAATGAAAATACAGTTAATCCCGCCGCCTCGGTACCTCAAATGACAGCAAATTTGGGCTCTTTTTTGCCACCGAAATACTGCCGTTCTGGCAGTGGAATGACCGATCACCAGAATATTTATATTTTTGATGGCCAATCTGAGCTGAGTTTTCCTTTTTTATTTTAATTTTTTTATTATTTTTAAACATTTTTTAAGAAAATTTAAAATGTTTAAATAGCATAATCTTTTTTTCATTAAAACTTTTTTGAAATAGCGGAAAAAATTTTTTTTGAAATAACGGAAAAAAATAACAATTTACGTGCATTTATTAAAGTTGAAATTGTGGAGTGTGATAACAAATAGTAAAGACAGAATTAATTATTAACTCAAAAATTGAAAACAATTTCTGACGTTAGCCCATTCGAAATTGGGCTCGGCCAGTTATTTATGTCTGTCCCTTAGCTCACTTCTAAATCATCTAGCGATGTGGGACGTTACAACCAGAGAACGAAGTTGTGCCCAAAACGTTGTTAGAATTACAGTCCCCATGTGTAAACCATGGACTGTTACTAGGCCCAGTTTAGTGAAATATTTGCCTCTCCTGACCCACTAGTTATTGGTTTGTTGGGATAATCTTAAAAAAATATATACTTGTAAGTAAATTTTTTTATGGGTAAATAAATGAGTTCTATAATGAGTAATATTTCGTTGGTTGGAAGCATGTTTCATGCTTTTAGCCTTAGTGACTGACCTGACCGAAAGGTCCGAAACTATGAGTACACCTACCACTATAGTATTACTTAAACCAGTATGTTATCGTCAAATCAAAATTCTACTTAACGTGTGTAAATTAAGTATGAAAGACTAGGCTTTCACCATATCTCTATGTCACCATATTATTATGATTTTGTAAATATTTTTAAAATGCTTCTAATGTAATATTTTAAAGTTGTATAATCCAATTAGTCAGATCAAAAAACTGTAGGTAATATATTATTTTAACAGTGCATAAAAGTTGTAACGTGTGCTCTTCCGATCTATTATTGTTACTTTCTTATCATCAATAAAAATTTAAAAAAGGAAAAAAGAAAGAAAAGGAAAGAAAAAGAAACAAAGGATTGATGTAAAATTTTATTCCATTTCACTCTATACGAAAGGTGACAAAGTCGCTTTCATTGTTCAAAAGTTTTCTTGCGAGTCTTTCTAATTGAAAAACTACATGAAACTATGAAAGCTGTACTTGTGGTCCCAAGCCAATATTCCCTTAAAAATTCAAGCAATGACCAAACACTTTTATTTGCTATTTGCTAATAAATATCACATCAAGCAAGTTTCCTACCCACTCAATCAATTTTTTTTTCTTCGTGCGCGTTCTTTGAAACTTTTTTCGGAAAATCACTTTTTCAAATTCAAATTTAACTCTACATTTTACTTTTATTGACTTTTTAACTCAATGTCGACTATAGTCTGTAAGTTTTCTACAAAAAATAATTTTTGCTCCAAAGAACAAATGGTTTCATCCCACCTATCCACCAAGATAAATCTAGAAGCAAATTCAGTGATAAATTTCATTGTGTTTTTATTTCTTTTTACTCATCATTGTATAACATAACATAGATCTAAAATTATGCATGTAGATTTTCAATATAATACAAAATTGCAAAAAACAATTGTTGTATGTATAATTAAAAAACGTATATAATGGGGGGAGGAGTCCCTTCCAAGAATTGTCCAAAAACTTTGTTATAAAACTTCCTATTCATGTGGTAGTCATGAATGCATACAATGTGTATTTAAAATACATATGACTTTAATTTAAAATACACGTGACATGTATTTATGCACGTCACGTGGGTGGGAAGTTAATTTTCCTTGGGGGAAATGATATTATAATTCCAAAAACGACCCCAAACAGCAAGACTAATATGTTTTGTCTAACCATAGATGACGACAAACAACTAGCATTACATTATTATATTTCTACATTGTGCAACAAATAAGTTTAAATGATCATATATTGTCATATATGATCATATATATATTGTCAAATAAGTCTAATAAATAGCAACATTTTTTTTTTTTGAGAATAAAAATAGCAACTTTTACTTCAAAAAAAAAAAAATAAATAAATAGTAACTTTCATGTGTGAATGCACGTTGCAGCGCGTGTAACTGTTTCAAATAAAATTAGAAGTCACATCACATAATTTCTTCTTCTTTTTTATTTATTTATATGTCTCTTCCTTTTACTATTTAGAGAGTGGGCCCACGCTGGTACAGAGTGCGTATGTATCAAATCCTGCGAGTAATGTCAGACAAACTAAGGGGTTATCTCAACCCTTTATTTTTTCTATTTATAAATTCACTTATTATGATTTGATTGTTAATTTAACAACTATTTAATAATTAACACACATTTTAAACTTTGATTAAATTTTCTCCACTCATTTTTACTTATTATAAATTCTCTTTATAAATTACAAAAATAAAAAGTTTCAAACAATCTCTAAATAAGAAAAAATTATGGTAACCTCAATCCAAAATTCATATTTATGTTTAAAGGGTTTAAGAGTATTCACATTAATGTTATTAAATTTAACTATATATATAAATAATAAAGTAGGATTTAGTAATTGTTAAACGTCGTATAAACATATATATTAAATTTTGTTATTAATTTTTAAAATATTGATGATGTTAAATTAACTATTACAATCTAATTTTAAGTTAAAAGTTGGTAATAAGACTATCCACATTGGTAGTGCTAAAGTAAGTTGTTAATGGAGTTGTTAATTAACAACTTACATTGATGATATTAAAGTAATTGCTAAAATAATTATTTTAATAAGTTACTGGTTTTGTTATTAAAATTAACAATAAACTTAACACTTTATGTGGTAATATTTCTTTTTTATTTTATTAAAATAGTATAGCACCCGTGTGATGCACATGTTGTTCAATGCTAAAAAAATATAACAATAGGAATTTAAAAAATAAATGAGAAATATTTGTACATTAGTTGAAAATAAAAAAAATATAAATGTACATCAACGGAAACAATTAGAATAATAAACTCGTTAATTGAAATCTTTTTCTACATTTAATGGACCAATCAACTTGCATGGCATGTGGATAGGCTTATTTATTAAACATAACACCCCATCTTAATGTTGTATTAGTCAAACATCATGCTTGAACTATGAATTAACTCTTTGCGTTTTTAATCCCTTTAAAATTTCAGAAATTTTCATCTTATATGATTTTGAAACTCAAACTTATGAAAAAAGAGAACTGGTATGAAAAAAAAATAAATGCATATCAAAAATTTATTAGAGGTCAATTTCTTGATAAACAAATCTCAATGCAGAAACTTCTTAAGTTTCCAATTTCCAACTCATTATACTAAAATATTAAGAATTTTTAAGGGGGAAAAAAACCCTTAAGCTTTGCGTGATTCCAATGAAAACGAGGCTAAAATTTTCCTAAAAAAGCTATTGACATTCAAGTAAAGATCAATGAGGCGAACCAAGTTCACAATAACCTTCTAAAGTTATAGTGCAAGTACAAATTTGTCAAATGATTGACTCTACAACGTTTCAGCGAGCCCTTCTCTTTGTAAAAAAGATATAAGCCACATAATATTTCTTATTACATACATTTTTCATGAACTTACAGCGTGTTTGATTGTATTTATTTTTCATGAAAAATATCAAATTCATCGGAAAAAATCAATCTATATGAGTTTCTTTGAGAAATGAAATTTTAAATTCTATTTTAATCGAAAACATGGGAAAATAGATAAAACATGACATCATCAGTTATCTTACAATACTAGTCAAAGACGGGAAATATAGTAAAAATTACACTTAATTTAGATTAATATAATATATAATACAGACATATATTTTAAGTTAATGAGAATTGAAGGGTGTTATTGTCTTTTTAAGTAAAAAAATTAGATCACGTAAAAAAGTGTTATGTGAAATTGAAATTGTCAAGTTTTTAAAAGGTTATGATTAAAGAAACTTCAAGATTAAATTGCTCAAATTAGCTATTTTAAAATACAAAATGATAAAATAATAAAAAACAAAATATGACATCAACCATTACGTCAGTTATTTGGGCGAGAAAACTTATTTAGACTACTATTAATTTATATATATATAT
>CAVNYN010276353.1:0-14177 GCA_963692815.1 Nyctanthes arbor-tristis
ACGCTCTTCCGATCTGGAGTAACAAAAATGAACATTCTAAGTGAAAACAAAAGGAAAGGAGCTATTGAGGAAAGGGGAGTCAACAAAAATATCCATACTATACACAAACACCCCACTTCCACATCCTCAGATGAACACACACACAACATGAAAGAAGGAGTGCTACAAAAATAAAATAAGCAGGAAGCAACAGAACACTACAGCGAAGATGATAGGGCTTAGCATCTTCTTTAGATAACATTATTGACACGAATCGAGGAAAGTTCTATCTGAATCCAGCTTTGGAACAACTCAAACATCAACATGGAAAACCATGCTCAAGCTACAAGGCACCAAAATGCTTGACTTAACTTTAGGTAGAACGTATTCGTCTTTTTCCTTCAAGATCATTCATGTAGTTAGCAAACTCTTCCCCTTGACTGTATAATTTTGAAAGAGAGCAAAACCAAATTCTCTTTTCATTTAAAATATGTTATTAACCTTCTTAGGTGCCACACATGTCAAAATAAAGAAATCTCACAGAAGGGTAAGATAAAACAAAAAACTAAAATATCTGTGTTTCTCTCTATCTCTGTGTGTGTGTGTGTGTGTATTGGCGGGGTGTGGGGTTTGGTGGTACTCTAATTACCTTAAACTACACAAGTAAATAGAAGCATACTTAGTGGACATTCCAAAAACAATAAGGCAGCCCTCAGTCAGTGTATGAAGAGCTTACCGACCTATACCCCACAAAAGAATGTTTCAATAATTCAAAGTGCTAAGGAAAGAAGTACAGAAGTCTTACTGCAATGCAATTTTTCTTTCAGTTATCAATTTGTGTTTATCAAGGAGGAAGATATAGATACAATAATTTAGATTGCATATTTCGAAAATGCTATTTTAATCAAATTTGGAAAATATTACATTTAGTTACTAGCCACCACTTAATTCATAGCCTTTCGAAAAAATTTTACATGGTTATATTAACATTAATTGTAGCACATCTGAAATGGGAAAACCAATAAGCACACGCTAATTGTCCCCGTGGGGCATGAAAAAAAAGAGCTCACTTGTGAAATGAAAATATGCAAGGAATCTCAACTCAAATGCAGGGTATGTGTTTATGTATGCGTGCGTGTGTGCATATACATCAGTCAACTACTAACTCTCAGCATAATTGTGAATAAGTTTTACATAGTTATATTTTTATCAATTGTTATTTATCTGAAATAGGAAAACCAGAAATTGTAAACTAATTATCCCGGTGGGGAAAAGAAAAGGATCATGCTTGAAATCAAAATATGAGATCTCAATTCAGATCCATGGTATATTTTGGTTGTACCTGCACACCTTTAACTTGCATCTGCTGTATAAGTTCAGTGAAAACACCTGCAGCGGCCAAGTGAAAAATGTAAATAATAATGAACGCAAGTTTTTATACCTCATCAACGCATCTAGGCCTCATTACATAGAAATGCAAACATACACAACATGGGAAAGAATGTTTCAGATAAGTAAAATTATAATTAGGGGCTATCATTTTGAGCTATTTTGGGTCCAAAAAAATGGAATAACATGTTGATAATTTATCACAAAGAAAATAACAGTTTATTTCAAGAAAAGAGTATTCTTCAATATCCCAAATTCAAAATCCATCAATCTACTATACTCATAAATGTAACGGCAAAAATTAAAACTACTATGGTAGACCCTCACAGAGGTCCTTTTTGTGACTGGTTATACATAATTCATTAGAAAGATAAGAAGAGTACAAATAGAGCAAGTTCGGATGATTTGAGTTTCTAGGATAACTCAACTGCCAATAGAAAATGAAGTAGCACAATAAACATGTTTATTTTGGATAACCCAAACGTTGATTGTTGCTATCAAAGTTAACATCAAGTAGCTATTGACAAAGTTTTTAGCGTCAATGCCAACTGAACTGGCTGTTGTAGCCTAAAAAACTAAACCACAGACCTAAAGAAACATCACCAAAGAACCCCTAATATAAACTGTGTACTGCAATGGTCTTTTCAAATAAAAGATTTAATACCCAACAAAAAGAAACACAAACAATTCGAACAAAATGTGAACGACCTAAAACACCAAAAACAAAACATACCAGGATCAGACTCGATAGTGCACCAAGACATGATTTCCTGTCAACAGCTGCAGTAATCCAGAAATCACCACAAATTAGGTGATGAACTTTGCATCAATAATATACAGAATTTCCCTAAAACTCAAAAATAACACAAAAATACTAGTCAAGTCGACCTCGAAATAAACGAAAAACTGAAAACACATCCGCATAGAGTCATCTACCACAAATTAAACGAATTATTCCAAATTCATTTGCGTCGAAACTGTAACAGAGGCTCTCAGTATGTTGTGGGCGGTGAAACATACCTCTAATTCCGACGAAGCGTAAGACAGTACGGCAGAGACGGCGGGGGCGAGCTATGCCTAGACTCCGGAGTTGTTCCTAGAGACAGGTAGAAACGAGTCAGAGAAATATCTTGACGGGTAGGGTTCAATTTCGTGCGCCAATTGATAAGTCAGAACAGGATAATTGACAACTATGGCACCACTTAGAACAAATTTTGATCAAATGCCAAACATCTTACGGATTATGCTGTCAGACGTCTTATATGGCGTATTCCGATTAGACCACTCACATGTAGTTATACAACCTGTTTTTTTTTTTTTTTAAAAAACCACAATGTGGTACTTCTATTGATAATAATAACAGATAAAGTACACTGCAGCCCCCAAAAACAATTGGGTTATCCACGAAGCCCAAAGAGTCAAAACAAGGGCCCAAAAAAGGAGAACAAAATAAACAAAGGTAAAAAGGAGACAAGGCCCAACTTGGCTGTTTCATCCAATCTAGTCCAAGACAACAAAGATACAAAGGCCCAAGAAAAAGTAAGTTGGAGAGGGCCCAAAAACTTCTCACATTTGGTCGTCTTCTTCCCATGATTGATCTTCATCATATGAGCCGAATTTCATGCGATTAAAAGCTTTACCAGTCAAAAAAGAATGGAATCGCAACAGATGCCATGTATCATATTTGCAAAGATGTTCCAAGACCAATTTTCACCCCAAAAATTTCCTTGTCAAGTATGGTTTTTAGATCATTGTTATGTGTACCTCATGGGCAATATCTGTCATGATGCAGAGAGGAAAGCAATTGTAATGCTCTTCATCAAAGGATTTACACCTATGGATTAGTTGAAGTTGTTGTGCCCTCTCCAACAACTTTGGGAAAAATGGTCTTTGCATGCTCCAGTCTCCAGTGGATTGAGGACAAAGGCCATCACCGCCTTCAGGTGAAATTGAAATTGACCCAAGAGATGATGGTTATCCAGTTTTTTGCAGTGGTCGTGCACTGCTATAAAGTGATCAAACAAAAGGTTCAATTCTAACTTCACACTCCGCCATGTCAATGTCAATTATTTCTACTTCAATTCTGAATTTTCCAATTTCAGCACAGTAGATGAATACTTTGGGTTTTTTATTGGATCCAAAAACAACCAAGGTTCCCTAATCATTAACTATTATCCATAGAGGCATCTGTTGGTTGAGCATAAAAAATAAAGATGATGGGAGTGGGTTCTGGGGAGGAGTAGCAAAGTCTTCCATGTCTGTGTGTCTTAATTGACCCTTGTGTTGCCAGATTGAATTGATTCCTCATCAATTCTAAACTTGATGTTGACCAAGTTCCTCTCTATTTACCCCTTGAGCGAAAATTCTTGTAAACCTGCAAAAGCAATCAGATAATCCATAGGCAAGAAGTGTTGTGAAAGGTGCTTTTTTGAGCTGGGTGCAGGGTCTTTAATCGACTGAAATGGAGGTAGTTGGCTAAGAAACAGAAGGAATTAATATCAAAGCACCAACTTCTTAAAAATTGGTTCTTAAGTATTAATCTCAAAGAAAGGCGAAGGTGTATTCAAAATGGGCGAGGAAGCAAAGAGAGACAACCTAAAGAGTTAACCTTTTCGGTAGCGAAGGCCAAAATTGTGTTAAGTGTTGCACTTTTTGGGATGAGGTACTGGGCTGTTTTGATGTGCTCCTAGCATACAAACTGTTTTAATGTGCACCCAACAACACAAACAAACTTGGGGTTATCAAAATCATACAAACAGGTATTTCCAAAATCACCTTCACGTTCTACTCTTCTTTTTCTCTTTTTTCCTTTTCTCTTTTTTCTCTTTTTTTAACTATCTCTTTTCTTTTCTGTCTCTTTTCCTTCTTCTCTTTTTTTTTTTTAATCCACAAACAAATAGATTGATCCAGTTGCTTCCAAGATTTTTCTGTATAGAACTGCAGCATTTTTTACAAGTTGACTCGGATTACTTGTTGTGTGTGACTGTACCTTTTTTTTTTTTTTTTGAAAGAAATCTTTAAACCAGGTTGCGGGGTTTTTTTCTCTGGTTCCTTTGAGAGGAAACAGCCTTTCAAATTGCTTTCCTTTTTTTAAAATGTATGAGAACTGTCAGATCACTTTGAGAGTTGAATTTCCTTGCCTCTTCATTTGTTGTTCTTCCCTTTGTCTTCTTCCTATGGTAAAACGTATCTTTGTGTCTGGTTCCACTTCTTGTACTCTCTCTCTCTCTCTCTCTCTCTCTCTCTCTCTCTCTCTTTTAAGACAAATATAGCTCCAAAACCTGCAAATGAAACCATGTGATCCAATCATTGAAAAAAACAGGAAGATGTGCACAGTGTAAATTAGTGAGTTTGGGCTGAGGTGCAGGGCTTCATTCAAAATGTTTTGTAAATCAGGGAAAATGGTTTAATTTTTTCAGCTTCTCTCTATCCCCCAACTTGTTGCTGTTTTGTGTTTTGGGAAGGTTTTGTCATATGTTTTGGGCCAAAATCATCTGATTCTTCTTTGGTACACCTCTCCATTCTTTTCTTTTTGAATGGTGTCCCAGATCTGCTTTGGGAAATTTGAAATCCCAAATGAAAATGATTTTTTCTGTTTGAAAGCTTCCATTACTAGAGCATCTGCAATTATGTTTCCTTCTCTATAAGTGTGTTGAAAAATGACTTGAACTGAGCTGATGAGTTGCTTAATGTTCCTGATTATGTATCTCAAGTACCATGGTTCCTCCCCTATTCCTTGCAAAATTGTGATTGCTTCCATTGAGTCTAATTCAATAATAAGTCCCTTATCCCCATGTCTTAGTACACTCTCCTTTACGCTTTCGTGAATTTCCCCCATCTCTGCCTCCAAAACTAAGCCATCAGTCTAGAACCACCCATATCCCTCGAGAGGATATGGGTGGTTCTGGACTGATGGCTCAATATAGCCCCTCCAGATATTATTCCTTGAGTGTTATCTCGGTATCCATCAGTATTGATTTTGATCCAGCCAGGTTGGGGAGGGGTCCATTTAATTGTCATGACTTTGTAGTATTGTGGCTGGGCTTTACTTTGAAGTATCTGGCAATATCTAAATCTCATTTCCATTGTTTGTCAGTTAAAAATTTCCCTTGACTCAGTCTTTGGATTTGTTGTTCTACCTGCCATGTCACTCTCTTCCAATTTACAACAATCGATTCATGTTTTGAATTGTTTCTTTCATCCCACGGGTACCAAAGGATCAAGCATGGAATCAGTGTCCTTATGTGTCCCACTTTTGCATACTTTGAAGATAAGATCCAGCTGAAGAGCATTTTTTGGACTGAGCTGACTTGTGTTGCTGCAACTAGGAACATGTCTAAGAAATAGTTCCAAACTTTTAAGGTTGTCTCACTGTTCAGAAAAACATGTTCAATTGTTTCAATATCATTACAACATTGACATTTTGATGCAAGTTGTATTTGGAATCTTTGTTTGATAATAGATTCAACTGGAATCCATTTTCTTAGTAATTTCCACATGAATACACTTATTTTAGGAGGGATACTCTTGTGCCATATGATCTTGAATGTCATTTGTTTGTTATTGCATTTTTTCACCAATTGCCATGTCGATTTTGCTATGAATTTCCCACTTGTTTCCTGTTTCCAAATAGTTGTATCTCTGCTTTCTGTGTCAATTGGAATCTGATTGATTTTGTCAATTGTTACCTGTGAGATGAGTTTCCCAAGTTCATTTGAATTCCACTGTTCTTCTTGAAAGAAGTCCTTGATTCTTGTTGATGAGTAAAATGAGTATGAGTAATCAACATATAGAGGTTTGTCCTGAACTCAATGATCCCACCAAAAGAAGTAACTGCCATCTTTAATTTCCCAGGTTATTTGCTTTTCAGTCATCTCTGCCACCCTCTTTATTCTTTTCCAAATTCCTGAATCTGTTGGCTTGCATCTGGTTTACAGTGGGTGCATACCTTTGCAATATTTTTCAGTCATAATTTGTGTCCATAAAGATTTCTGGTTTCTGAATTTCCACCAAAGCTTAACAGAAAAGCTTTCAATCAAATCATGTATCCTTTTAGTCCCAACTCCTCCCTCTTCCTCAGGTCTGCAGATTTCGTTCCATTTGGCCTAGTGGATCTTTTTAGCTTTATTTTGATCTCTCCCAGAAAAAATTGGCAAAATGTTTCTCCAATTCTTTACAAATGTATTTGGGAGGGTTTGCCACCATAAGTGAATAAATAGGGATAGCAGTTAGTACACTCTTGATTAATACCAGCCTTGCTATAGCTGATAAGATTTTTATTTCCCATCCATTTATCCTCTTTTTAACCTGCTCAATTATATGATCAAAGACTTGTCTCTTGCTGTTTCCCTTGTGGAATTTAATTCCAAGATACATGGCATGAAGATGGATTTGAATGAATATAGTGATCCTCTTGATATTTTTTATCATTCTCTGTTCAGCTTTCCCACTCACAATGAAGCCACTCTTACTTGTGTTCACTCTCTGACCAGAAACCCTTTCATACCTTTTGATTTTGCATTAATTCCTGTACACAAGCTGTATTACCATTCACAAAGATGAATATGTCATCAGCAAAGCCTAAATGGGAGATATTGGTTTCCCCACCATATTAATAATGCCATAAATGGTGTCTTAAGAGTCATTGGTTCAGATTTCGAGAAAGAACTTCAGCAGCCAAGATAAAGAGTACAGGGGATAATGGGTCCCCCTACCTCAGTCCTCTTTCTGCCTTGAAAAAGCATGTGTCTGACCATTTAACAGAATAGTGAACCAGCTAGTAGTAATACATCTCTGAATTAGTTCAATCCAAAGTTGGGTAAACCCAAATCTTGTGAGCACCTTGAACAAGAAGTTCCATTCAATTCTGTAGTATGCCTTTTGCATGTCAAGTTTGATTGCTACATTTTTGCCCCTCACTTTTCTGTTGATTTCATGAATGAGTTCTTGAGCAATTAATGTGTTGTCACAAATTTCCCTTCCCTTGACAAATCCATTCTGATTCATTGAAATAAGTTTAGGTAAAATTGTTGAAATTCTGTTGGCAATGAGTCTTGAAATCAATCTGTTGAAAATAGTGCACAAGCTAATTGGCTTGTAGTCTGTCCAAGTTCTGAGGCTGTTAGTTTTTGGAATGAGGTAGATTGCAGTGCTAATGAAATATCCGTGTATGAATTTCCCTTTAAACACATCTTGAATAGCTTCGCATAAATCCTCTTTGATGATTTCCCATGAGTGTTGAAAAAAAGGATGCTGTGTAACCGTCCATTCCCGCAGCCTTGTTTCCATCCATTTGGAATAAATTGTGTCTAATTTCTGCTTCTTGTGGTATCTCCATGAGCCTGTTGTTGTCCTCTTGTCTTATCAAGTGGGGAATGACTTTAAGAAATTCTTCATCCATGGCAGTTTGTTCAGTTTGAAAGACTCTACTGAAAAAGTTAACTCCAGCTTCCCCAATTTCTTTCTCATCTGAAATTTCTCTTCCTTGCCATTCAATACAGTTGATTCTGTTTCTCTGATATTTTTTGTTCACCACTGTATGAAAATATTTGGTGTTTCTGTCTCCACTTTGAAGCCATTGAATTCCAGATTTTTGTTTCCATAATTCCTCTTCCCAATCTAATTTCTGAATGAGTAAAGCTTTGCCCTGTTGTAACGCTTGCCTGTTTTCTGGACTGTTGTTCTCTTCATACCTCATCTGTGCATAGTCTGCAATTAATTCCACTTTCTTCACTTGACTGCTAAGATGTTTGAACACTTCTTTATTCCATGTTTGAAGAGTAACTTTTAGCCTTTTGAACTTTGTCTATAATTTCTAGATTCCATTCCCATCACAGTCTTGTTCCCAAACTTTTTCAACCACTTGCAAAAATGTATGATGTCTTGTCCAAATGTTTAAGAATCTGAATGATGAAGCTCTCTTATCAGTTATGTCAATATTTTCAATTAGGATAGGTGAATGATCTGAGCCTGTACTATTTAGGTTCCTGGCTTTGCATCTAGTCGCGCTTTGAATAAACTCCACATTTCCCAAAATTCTGTCTAGCTTTTCATTTATTCTGCTGCTGCTCCATGTGAACTTACACCCATTGATAAAGACATCCATAAGTCCATAGTCAAAAATCATCTGTTCAAACTCTTGAACCGGAAGCATTCTACCAATAATCCTGTCACTGCGGTCTTGACTGGTTCTGACAATGTTGAAATCCCCTGCGATGAGCCACAGTCCTTCAATTTGGGTAGCGACTTGCCTCGTACCGTTCCACAATTCTCTTCTATTTATGTAATAACAATCCGCATAGACCGCCGTAAATCCACCCGTATAGCCAGTTTGAGGCTGATTAATGTTCAAATGCATAAACTGGCCATGATTTGTTTCTAAGTTGCACACAATGTTATCCTTCCATAATATCCAAATTTTGCCATTCACATTTGCAAGACTGTTTTGGTATCCCTTGTCACGCTCCCGCTAATTTTACAATATTTTCGAATATCTTATATTAATTTATAAATTATGTAGCGGAAGCTTTAATTCAAACGGTGGGGATGGGACGTGCAAAACAATCTAACTTATCTTATCTTACAGAGTTTAATATATAAAGCTAATTATATAAACTAATAAATTGTCAAACTTTTAAGAAAACATTAAAGCTAGGTTTTTCAAGAAAATATATATAACACACAAGAAGTTGTATTCATAAATATATTTTATTGATTACTAAAATACGCCAAGTCACTAGAAAACTTTTACAGGAAAAGTAGAGTTCAAATCAATATAAAGATTATAACTCACTATTTTCTTATATGTTATAAGATGTAAAAACATATATACTATAGAGGTGGGCATGAAACCATTAAATTCATAGTAGCTTCAAAGACAGATTTACACTACGTTCACAAGTCTACTCCATTTCACGAGCACGATCCAACTCCAAGCTTGCCTTGCTTTTCAGATGCTATAGCTTCAATTATCTACAAAAATTGTAGTAAAGAAGGGAATGAGTACAAAGTACTCAGTGAGTAACAAAACCTTTTGATTTACCTTTTATTTGAAAGATTTATTTTCCAGAAAATCATTACATGCACAAAACTTTTCAATGCACAGATGGGCCCTATCACTAGTTAAACTACTACCCGTGGTGCACGTAAGAATCATATCAATTTAATCATGGCCATGTACAATTAAATGGATCCACATTTGGATCTCGGTTGATCACTACCGGAATTCCAGACAGATTAATACAGATACAGAGCAGATACCACACTAATCGTCGCCCATCTCGGTATCATTAGATGACTCCTAGTATGGCAATAGAGTAGAGCAGAACAGATACAGAACGGGTAGAGCAACTAGTGATTCAAAATGCAATATATCAATCTTTCTTTTCAATGCATCAGAATCTATGATCATTGCTTTAATCAAATGCATACTTAGCATTTCAAAGCATCATCAATGTTAAAAAGGAAATCAAAGTGATAGTTACTCACCTCAAATCTTTTTCGAATAATCTCAAATAGAAAAAGGTCATTAAAACATTGATGTTCCTCAATTAAAACTATTTTTCAAGCTATAATCCTTCTATATATGGTAAGGGACCTTTTTCAAAGGACAAATAGGGGTTTTGGTGATCTTTTATTGGTCGTCTCCTTCCCTTGGCCATGTTGGACGAATTTTGGGCTCTTCCGATCTGAAAGGAAATGGTTTGGGGGTCTTTTGCGAACTTGAGGACCCAAAGACCCTTTTTATAATAGTTGGAATTGAGTTAGTTTTAATAAAATTTGAATTTCGCCAATAACATTGCGACACGTGGGACAACTGACACCGTACACCTTGTGAGGTTGTGTGGTTCAATGTGGATCATTCATTTATTGCTTGAGAAATCATTGTATTTTGTGTCACCTTGTAATTAAGTCCCCATACTTTTATTTATGTCAATCAAGGACTACCATCTTTAATTGACCGCAAATCTTGAAGTCTTCTAACGTGATTCAAGCGATAGTTTCCAAATCAATGACCATGTAGCATAATTGGGGGTTAAATTTTTCGAGATGTTACATCCCAAATTCCTACAATAGAAGCTTAACTTGCTCACCTCCAACATAGGCTCAATAATTACTAAAAGATTGATTTTTTTGGTTTTGGTAAAATTTTTTATCCTATCTCTTGCACTTCTTTTAGTAATACCTCTCACATTCCACGTGATCCAACTCCAAGCTTGCCTTGCTTTTCAGATGTTATAGCTTCAATCATCTATAAAAATTGTAGTAAAGAAGGGAATGAGTACAAAGTACTCAGTGAGTAACAAAACCTTTTGATTTACCTTTTATTTGAAAGATTTATTTTCCAGAATATCATTCCATGCACAAAACTTTTCAATGCATAGATGGGTCCTATCACTAGTTAAACTACTACCCGTGGTGCGCGCAAGAATCATATCAATTCAATCATGACAATGTACAATTAAGTGGATCCACATTTGAATCCCGGTTGACCCCTACCGGAATTTCAGACAGATTAATACAGATACAAAGCAGATACCACATTAATCGTCGCCCATCTCGGTATCATTAGATGACTCCTAGTATGACAATAGAGTAGAGCAGAACAGATACAGAACGGGTAGAGTAACTAGTGATTCAAAATGCAATATATTAATCTTTCTTTTCAATGCATCAGAATCTATGATCATTGCTTTAATTAAATGCATACTTAACATTTCAAAGCATCATCGATGTTAAAAAGGAAATCAAAGTGATAGTTACTCACCTCAAATCTTCTTCGAATAATCTCAAATAGAAAAAGGTCATTAAAACCTTAATGTTCCTCAATTAAAGTTATTTTTCAAACTATAATCATTCTATATATGGTAATGGACCTTTTTCAAAGGACAAATAGGGGTTTTGGTGATCTTTTATTGGTTTTCCCATTCCCTTGGCCATGTTGGACGAATTTTAGGGTTTGGGAGAGAAAGGAAATGGTTTGGGGGTCTTTTGGGAACTTGAGGACTCAAAGGCCCTTTTTATAATAGTTGGAATTGAGTTATTTTTAATAAAATTTGAATTCCGCCAATGATATTGCGGCACGTGGCACAACTGACGCCGACACCTTGCGAGGTTGTGTGGTTCAATGTGGATTATTCATTTATTGCTCGAGAAATCATTGTATTTTGTGTCACCTTGTAATTAAGTCCACGTACTTTTATTTATGTCAATCAAGGACTACCATCTTTAATTGACCGCAAATCTTGAAGTCTTCTAATATGATTCAAGCGATAGTTTCCAAATTAATGACCACGTAGCATAATTAGGGGTTAAATTTTTCGAGATGTTACATCCCAAATTCCTACAATAGAAGCTTAACTTGCTCACCTCCACCATAGGCTCAATAATTACTAAAATATTGATTTTTTTGGTTTTGGTAAAATTTTTTATCCTATCTCTTGCACTTCTTTTAGTAATACCTCTCACATTCCTCGTGACGCAATTAATCATTGGTCAGGGAGAATTATGTGTCTTGGCTTATCATTGACTGAAGCCTCATCTGAGCTTTCCTCATCTTGGTTTTCCTCTTGTTTCTTCCTTTCATTCAGTTCAGTTGTTCTATGGGCCTCTGGCTTCTGTTTTTCCATGCAAGGCCGAAATGTTTCTTGTGCTGGCCTGCTCAACACTTCAAAAGAATTGCTCAAACTTATTTCATTTTCCATCTCCGATTCCGCTTCATCTGGCTTCTCAAACACCCCGATGGCCCAGATCTGCCTTAGGCCATTTCTTTTCTTTTTCTTTAAACTTTTTTCCATTTTTGTGGCCTGGGCTTTTTCATAATTATCAAAACATTTCTGCCTTCTTAGTTTCCTTAGGTCCGTTTGCTCATATTTTGGTCAAATTCAAATTTCCCTTCTTGTAGATTCACATGTTTTTCTTTGTCCGAAATTTCCCTTTCATCTGAATCTTCCTTTTCACTTTCATCCTTTTTATTTGTTGTGCTAGTATCCCTTTTCTTGGTTTCTTTGGATTGGCATGCCACTTCAGTTCTCCCATCCTTCTGCAGATTGTCTCGATGACTTCTAGTTTCATTTTTTTCCATCAAAATTTCTGCCGTTTCCTTCCCTTTTTCAATTGTCTCCTGATTTGCATAGTTTCGATGCAGTGTACTAGGTCCGTCCTTTTCTCGAATTTGCTGCTCTTCTTTGGTTGCCTTCTCTTTCTTAAATAATATCCTTGAGCTTTCTTCCACCAATTTTCCGCCAACATTTTGTACTGCTCTGGACGTGATGCCAGTTTTTTATCCTTCTTTCAATTGTTTCTGATTCTTTTTACCTGATCTGACCGGATCTGTACTACCCTGACCAACTTCAAAGTTTTGAATTTT
This sequence comes from Nyctanthes arbor-tristis, assembly GCA_963692815.1. Lineage (NCBI taxonomy): Eukaryota > Viridiplantae > Streptophyta > Magnoliopsida > Lamiales > Oleaceae > Nyctanthes > Nyctanthes arbor-tristis. The sequence goes on from CAVNYN010276353.1 coordinate 12,737, forward strand.
ATTATGTGGTTTCCACGCGCCATTAACTTCTCTGTTCCTTTCCGGTTCCAATGTTTCTTTCTCCTTCACTTTTTCTTTCCCTTTGTCCATCTTAGGCTTTCTATCATACACATTCCTCTTAATTAGGCATTTCTCTTCAACATGACCCAGGTGAGAACAACAGTGACTGTATGCTTGATGTTCTTCATAGTCTATATGTTGCCAAAAACCTTTCTCTTCCACGCCTATCCAAATGCGACTGGTTTTTTCACTGGATATGTCCATTTCGACACAAACTCTTGCCAAACTTGGTCGTGATCTCTTCACCGTTGGCATATCCACATACAGTGGCGTTCCTAGAACATTAGCTATGGACATGATTGCACCTGGTTGTTGGAAGAACAAATACGGTAGGCCTGGAAGTTTGACCCAAACTGGCCTAACTGGAGATTCCTTATCAAAGCTGAAATTTTTATCCCATTTCATCACTCTCATTGGTGCTCCTTTGATAATCCACTTTCGATGAGAGAACATGCAATAATAATCCTCCTTTAAAGCAAATTGTATAACTAAGTGCTTCTTTCCCAACCATGCTTCTTTCTCAACCATCCAATGGAAAAATCCCCTTTGAAGCCAATTCTTTCCATGCCTTCCTATATCTCCACTATTGTCGGTCTTAAATATGAGAATTTCCCAACTAAGGTGTATCTCCTCACATTTTCCAATTGTGTAATAAGCTTTCTAGGAAAAATAACTGCAGGTTCACCTTCATGTGTTGTCGGCTTCGGTCTCGGGAATGTTCTCGTTTTATCTTCAAGAGGAATATGAGCATCTGTGTATTGCTTGTCTCCTACTTCCACCATTTCTTTGTAGCTAGTATCTGGTTTGCCATTTTGGGATAATGGTGGAAATTCAGATGGTTTGGGGATGAGCGGGTCTCTTTTGAAGGCTACAGTAACAGTTTCTTGGGTTTTTTCCTTGCGATCCTCATATCCTTTAAATCTTAGAAATTCCGGCGGCAGTTTGGTTGGTTTTTGACCGTTTTGTTTGAGCTCCTTCCATTTTTCTCTGAAAGCTCTTCCATACTCCAATTGCCGGTTATCTCTATGCATGAAGGTTGGCTTGGTTCCTCTTTCCATAGCTTCTCGATTTGAATATTGGTGATACCTTTGGTTTTGGGGCCGCGGTTCTGATGTTACACGCCGAGGCATGGGTTTCCGTGCATCACGCGCCACCATCTGAGGTGGCTGTGGGAGGTGATGTTGGGAATTAATGTAGATTCCCCGATTACGCCCACAGGACCGTTGTTTAAGGAATTTAATTGAGATAAGAAAAATAAAAGACGAAGACGAATTTAACGGACTGTCAAAGCTTTCCACTATATGATTAAAGTCGCTACAACCATACAAAATTTTCACTCGCCAAAACCCATCCCTCAAGTACAACAAGAAAAATATATCAA
>CAVNYN010276354.1:0-37694 GCA_963692815.1 Nyctanthes arbor-tristis
TGTACTACCCTGACCAACTTCAAAGTTTTGAATTTTATTATGTGGTTTCCACGCGCCATTAACTTCTCTGTTCCTTTCCGGTTCCAATGTTTCTTTCTCCTTCACTTTTTCTTTCCCTTTGTCCATCTTAGGCTTTCTATCATACTCATTCCTCTTAATTAGGCATTTCTCTTCAACATGACCCAGGTGAGAACAACAGTGACTGTATGCTTGATGTTCTTCATAGTCTATATGTTGCCAAAAACCTTTCTCTTCCACGCCTATCCAAATGCGACTGGGTTTTTCACTGGATATGTCCATTTGAACGCAAACTCTTGCCAAACTTGGTCGTGATCCACATACAATGGCGTTCCTAGAACATTAGCTATGGACATGATTGCACCTGGTTGTTGGAAGAACAAATACGGTAGGCCTGGAAGTTTGACCCAAACTGGCCTAATTGGAGATTCCTTATCAAAGCTGAAATTTTTATCCCATTTCATCACTCTCATTGGTGCTCCTTTGATAATCCATTTTCGATGAGAGAACATGTAATAATAATCCTCCTTTTAAGCAATTTGTATAACTAAGTGCTTCTTTCCCAACCATGCTTCTTTCTCAACCATCCAATGGAAAAATCCCCTTTGAAGCCAATTCTTTCCATGCCTTCCAGTATCTCCACTATTGTCGGTCTTAAATTTGAGAATTTCCCAACTAAGGTGTATTTCCTCACATTTTCCAATTGTGTAATAAGCTCTCTAGGAAAAATAACTGCAGGTTCACCTTCATGTGTTGTCGGCTCCGGTCTCGGGAATGTTCTCGTTTTATCTTCAAGAGGAATATGAGCGTCTGTGTATTGCTTGTCTCGTACTTCCACCATATCTTTGTAGCTAGTGTCTGGTTTGCCATTTTGGGATAATGGTGGAAATTCAGATGGTTTGGGGATGAGCGGGTCTATTTTGAAGGCTACAGTAACAGTTTCTTGGGTTTTTTCCTTGCGATCCTCATATCCTTTAAATCTTAGAAATTCCGGCGGCAGTTTGGTTGGTTTTTGATCGTTTTGTTTGAGCTCCTTCCATTTTTCTCTGAAAGCTCTTCCATACTCCAATTGCCGGTTATCTCTATGCATGAAGGTTGGCTCGGTTCCTCTTTCCATAGCTTCTCGATTTGAATATTGGTGATACCTTTGGTTTTGGGGCCGCGATTCTGATGTTACACGCCCAGGCATGGGTTTCCGTGCATCACGCGCCACCATCTGAGGTGGCTGTGGGAGGTGATCTGGAGGTGGTGCTCCCACGGCGGTTAGTTGGGGTGGTTAGTCGTTTTTCCACACATAATCTTAGTTTTTATGTAATGATACAGCCTATATGTGTGAATGGAACTGCTATTTAGGAGAAGAATAATTCACCGCCATCATCAGTCTATATAACAATTTTGTCAATAAATGATAATAATTAGCTCAAATAAATGTATAAATATTTGATTCGTTTAAATAGAGTAATAATTTAATATTAAATAAATATGATACTAATGAGTGATAAATAACATTACTCTTAGAAGAAATACTAGGAGCTTTTCTACAAAATCATATTTGACTTCTTATACGGATCGAGATAATCAATAAAAATCAGTCAAGTAACATGCATCATGTAACTTGGCTGATTCTTATTGACTGTGTGGCTCTGTACAAGGAGCCAAATCTGGTTCTTTAGAATCCCATTCTATGAGCACTCAAATTTGTTGATATATAAGCATTTATTTTAAGCTTAGTTAGCAATCTATTTTTATTATTTTGAAAAAGAGATAAATTTTCTAAAAAAAGAATGGTCTAAATTTGTATAATATATGTGTGGACGTCACAAAATATATAAACTTGTTAAAGCCAAATTAGTTTTTTTCTTTCTTTCATTTTTTCTTTTTACCTTTTTTTTGGGTCTAATCGCAATTCTAATCACTTATCATCCAGAAAAGATAAGCACACAATTACGTGGCACTATCTCAATTTAGAACTACAATTCAAGTGTTGAAGAGACTGTGAGCCGAGGTGGGGATATCACATTCTATCGACTATCGTTTTATTATTGAAAAAAAGATCTCATATTAATTAGTTGGTAAATTATGGTACTACTTGTGGGCTCTCAGGTCTTATGTGAACTAAAGAAAGTCTATGTCCTTTATTACATGTTAGTTGGTTGGAAGAAGATCATTCCCGCTAATTATATTCAACTACTTCAAAATGAGTCGAACTGTATCTTTGGTTACAATTTTAATTGCAAACAAATAATTAAATCTTGAGTTGAAAAGGATAACAACTAATAACAGGATAGGACTGACCTACCATGAGAGATGAATGAATTTGCTCACCTAAGTGTAAGCGCCTCTCACAATATGTGTTCCAAGCCTGCTCAGTTGAGCAGAACAAGAAAGATGAAATTTTCACTCTCTAGCTTTTGAAGTGGTTTTATTCATCTCATCTCATGTATATTTAAACCTGACTTGGCATTGAACAAATTCCAACATCAACAATCCCATTGGCCAAAACACATTCTTGGTCTTATTTTGCACTTGAACCCCTAAACTATCGTTTATTCCGATTTTGTCTCTCAATTCTTAAAATTTCTGAATTGATTTTTCTAAGGCATCCATGATATTCAAATTGATCTTGAAGCTCCAACACAAACATTTTGGTCTATAACCTTTTCAAAACACGTGATTAGCATAAATTGAACTGCATTTGTTATTTGCTATAAACCAAGAGAGAAAAGATGTAGACAATCTTGATTAAATTCGTTTAAATAAAACAATTAAATTTACTATGAAAAAAGATGAAAGTTGGATTATTGGTCATGTTCAACTAATTGTCATGAAATTTAATTATGTTTTGTCATTTTTATTATGGTCATCGACTAATGATCATGAAAAATTAAGTGGGCTTTATAGGCAACTAATAATAGTGATATAAGTGGGTTCTATAGTCAACTAATCATCATGAAATTTAAGTGGGTTTTGATTCGATTTTGCAATTTGAAATGCCTAAATGTGTGTGTGTGTGTGTGTTTTGAACCATCCTAAATGTGTTTTTGAGGTGTGTGCAAAATTAGTCCTAATTTTGAACCACTTGGAAGTTGGTCCTAAGGCATCCATGATATTCAAATTGATCAATGTTGTTTCAATGGAGCAATTTTAGAGAGACATAAAAAAAGGACATTAAAGAGTAACATTCTTATGTGGTACATATTTATTGGGTGATGATTACATGGCTACTTTTTCATGATCTAATACAAGTGTGCCACATAAGAATATCACTCATTGATGTCTCTTTTTCATGTCTTCTTAGAAATTTTGGTTTCAATGTGATCATCTTGGTCTCTAACCTCATTCATAACATGTGAATTAATATAAAACTCAACCAAATTTGTTATTTGTTACTAGACCAAGAGAAAATAATAATAATAATAATAATAATAATAATAATAATAATAATAATAATAATAATAATAGTAATAATAATAATCACATTTTTTTTTCAATGCAAGGGTGAGATATGGGAGAAGAGGAATAGCCGTGATTTGAACTTAGGTCTTCTGTCTGAAAACTAAATATATAATTGTTGTAACACTATTTGAACCACGGGCCTATCATTATTTGTTTCCGTTTGAATAGAAAAATTCAAAAATTTCACTACAAAATTATCGATTGTTTAATAAAAAATGATATCTAAGTTGAAAACTAATGAAAACTTATTTTCAATTCTCATGTTGCAACTTTTATCCGTAACTAGTTAACAACACATGATTTTTTTTTTTTTTTTTAAAGTATAGTTACAAAGGGAGTATAGGAGCAGGGAATCGAACCCGTAACCAAGAGTTTGGGATACTAACTAAAATGACATCAAACTCCTGACACATGATATCTTCTTTCTTTCTCCATTTTTTTTTTTTTTTTTTGAGGAAGGCACATGATATCTTTCAATTATACTAAAATTTTAACTTAATAAGTACTCTAATAAAGTTGTTTCATTTTTTTGTAAGATATATATTCTAAATGTAGTAAAATAAGAAACTAAGAGATTTTCTTCCATCCCAACTTTTTTTTTGAAAGATGCTCCGTCCGAACTTTCCACACACACACAGAGAGAGAGAGTGTGTGTGGTGATGATATATATGGAAGTCTCCTTCTCTACAAAAATAAATACATTATTATTGCTCACCCTTTCGCCTCCAGTTTGATTCTCCCTCCATATTTTGCCAGATGCACACACAATATTCGTACACATAGTGGTAGAATACTAGACAAATCATATGAAGTTGTTCTACAGTGGGTCAAGTCACATAGATATTGTCCAATGATCTCACGACATATTTGCATATGGCAGGATAACCCTACTAGACGTATGACGGGAGATAGAGATGGCAACTGGGCAGGTCGAGGTTGGGTTTGGCTCCCCTTGATCCCGACCCGATTTTTTTTACCCCGCCCCGATCCCCGGTTGAATCGGGGCCGATCAGGGATGGGGAAATCCCCGATTCTGCCTCGGTTTTTCCTTTTTTTTTTTTTTTAGAAAAATAAATCAGACCCTGTAAAACATATTATTTCCCTATAGCAAAAGCAAAAAAATTGTAGAAATACAAAATGAATACACAATAACAATTCTTTCCTGTGTTTAAACAAATTAATTTTTTTTTGGTTAAATAAAGAAATAGAAACTGGGTTTCGAGGCGGGTTGGGTCAGTGGACCCCAAGCCCATCCCCACCCCGAATTTGATTGGGTTGTGCCCCGTCCCCACCGGTTTGAGTTTTCGGGGCGGATCGCCATCGGTTCAAGTTTTCGGGTTTATACCGCCATCTCTAATAGGAGATCATTAATTCTTTCCCCGCCATACAAAATTCTTCGTTACTGTATTATTTTCTAAACATTGCAATTGATTTCTATTGTTAAAAAATTGTATTCTAGTTATAGTCCTATGTAGCATTTGACATGATAACTATTTATTCACATAGTGTCGTTTGAAAACTTTATGGAGATTTTGTTAAACATTTATCACCAGTGTTCTAAAAAGCATGAAGCGTGGAAAATTGTCGACTTGAAGTTTTAACCATTTCAAGTTTAAGCGCGCCTAGACGGCGCTTAAAGCATTAAAAAACATTTTTCGATTTTTTTATTTTTTTATTTTTTAATCAATCTAAAACTGTTAAACATTTAAAATGATGTATACTAAATTGAAAAACACATCTAAAAACATAAATATTATATCTATATTATAATTTTAAAAGATATTATACAATTTATTATTTTCAAAAGGTAAAAAATGGATAATTCATACTGTTATTAGGTTTAATGACAATATCTAATGAGTCTAATATTATTGAGTTTTAGACTTTTAGTTATTAAATGGCTCAAAACAAGAAAAAAGCCCTAGTATTGTTATTTATACCATCAGTTATGAAATGACCCAAATGTGACTAAAGGTTCATTATTTAAAAAAATTGTGGTCAACGAAAATCGTTGACCGCTTTTTTTATCGCTTAGTCCAAAAGTGAAGCGTGAAAGCCCTTACCGCTTACCACTTACAGCTTATCTTTTTTTACTTAGACGCGCTTTTTAGAACAGTGCTTATCACACATATTGTATGCATGGATAAAATAAATGGGATGAGAAGTTTTTTATATTACATGAGGTATGCATATACGCCATATGTTGTGTGGAGCTTTTTAACAAAATTTTTGGAAAATTTTTTAAAACCTTTTTCCCCAGTTATGACTTCGAAAAGAAATTATAAGGAGAAGCAAACACCCCTTATAACTGAATCAGCACTGGGTGGGCTGGGTGGGGTGGGAAAAATCCCCGTTCCCCACCCCGCTTTCAATTTTTTTTTCTTAAATAGGCCCTTTAAGAAATACTATTTACAAACAAGCGTCTGTCAAAAAAATCGGTACAAGTGGTTAAGGCTTGTGTTGAATTGGTAATAATTGGTTAAGGCTTGTGTTGAACTAATAGAGGTTAGGGATTTGAGTCCCTACAATGCTATATTCTAACTTTTTATTATATAATAATATTATTATTTTAATACACTGGGGTTCGAATTTTGTGGTGTATTCTGTCATCTTTAAAAGAAAACCTCAAAGATTATTTTAATATACCGGGTTTCAGAGTAGGGCAATCAAAACCCGTCCCCATCCCACTAACGATTCAGGGCACAACCTTGATCCCTATCCCCGTTTCGTTAGGAACCGCCCCTAGAAAAAAACCTCAAAGATTATTTTAATATACCGGGTTTTTGGATAGGGCAGCCAAAACTCATCCCTACTCCGCTAACGATTTAGGGCACAACCTTGTGCCTCATCTCTGTTTCAGTAAGAACCTCCCCGTTTTAGGGTAAGGCCTGTAGTTTCAAATTTTCGAGGGTATTCTATGATCTGGTTATAGAGAGCTAACATCTCCTTTTTAGAGTGGAAAAATGTCACATGGTACTTTATTTGTGACATCCTGAAAATTTCTACAAATTAAAGTAAGCAACAAAATTTTTATTTTGAAAGAATTACTTGAATAACATTGTAAGATTTCTTGAAAATTAAAAGATTGGTATTCAATTGACGTTAAAGAAAGAATTGGCTCATAATTGACATAAACTAAAGTATAGTAACTTAATTGACATAAATCAAAGTTTGGTGGCTTAATTGAAGAATGAGACAAAGCACAAGGATTTCTCAGATAAATTCCTGCCAAGTGTGCGTACTACATTGCGCCATGTGTCACAATGTTATTGGCGAAACTCAAATTTTATTAAAATTAACTCAATTCCAACTATTATATAAAGGACCTTTGGGTCCTCAATCTCCCAAAGGCCCCCAAGTCATCCAATTTTTCCCAAAATTCCCAAAATTCGTCCAACATTGTAGATGATTGAGAAATACCTATAGAAACATATTAAAACACCTACTTCTCACTTAAAAATTGCCCTTAACCTTATATAGATAGACCCTAACTCGAGAATAGCTTTAATTAAGGAATATCAAGGTTTTAAAGAAACTTTTTCATGGGGATTATTCAAGAAATATTTGAGGTGAGTAACCGATATTTTGATTCTCTTTCTTCATTCATGAAGTTTTCATAAGTGAGTAACCGATATTTTGATTCTCTTTCTTTATTCATGAAGTTTTCATAAGTAAGTAACCGGTACCTTAATTCTCTTTATTTTGTTCATCATATTTTCATAAGAGATGCATGAATTTTTAATGCATTGTTATGTAAAGCAAGATTGGTTTATTACATCGATATCGCTAGTTAATGCTCTACCCGTTCTGAATTACTCTGTGTAACATGACCTTGCTATGTGATCTTGGTCATTCTGACTATGTGATAATCTGTGGCCTTGTTGTGTGGTCTTGGCCAGTCTGAATCTCTGTGGCCTTGCTGTGTGGTCTTGGCCAATCATGTGCGCACCACGGGTAGTAGTTTAACTAGTGATAGGGCCCTCTGTGCATTCAATGACTTTGTGCATCGAAATGCTTTGTGAAATACATGGTTTTCCTGAAAATGCGAAAGTGAATCAAGATATTTGGTTATTCACTGAGTAGTTTATACTCATTCCCCTTTTCCTACAATCTTGTATGTAGTAGATTAAGAAGCTATGTGGCCGGATCGTCCTAAGACGGAGGGGATACATGTATGTGATCGAGACGAAACATTTAATCATCAGAGTGCACAGCGAAAGCGCCTCGATATTTAGAACTGTATTTGTATCTATTTTTAAGAGTTAAAGGCTTCCGCTACTGTATTTGAGATTCTGTCCGTTACATTGTTATTAGGAGATTATGAGACATATCTCTTGATCTCTTAATAAAAGGGGGTTATATGGTATTTTTTCATTATATAAGAGAGATGTTAGCTCTCTTTATAAATTTTCCTGTATTCTGCCGTCCCTATAAGAAAAGCTCAAAGATTGAATGGAATACGGAGAATGATTATATGGGCCCAATATTCAAACAATTTCTTCTACTCTGACCGCTCCGCACAGCACACTACGAAACATACAATCACAAGCACGTTCTCGTTTAATGGAATTATATTATTAAGAAACCAAGATTCTGATTATTGTTCTTAACCCGTTGTAAATTCTTTCTTTTTTAAATTTCCGAGATGCTGAATTTTCTCATTTTTATATTTTGTTTCTCATAATCACATCACTTTCGTCTGAAAGTTACTTTGAAAAGCTGCTTGATTATTGGAGAAGGGCTGTTTTCTTTATAGTCTTAATTATAATACTGCTCCGAGACGTTGTTTCTTCTTCCGGTAAGGTACATGCGTCGTCTTCTTTCTTCTAATACTAGAATAATGTTTTTCTTGAATATTTTCGCTGTTTGTTAATCTGTTTTTCTGGGGGACGTTGTTTTACATAGATTCTGCAGAGTAAAGATGTGGGGTTTGGAAATACCACTTGGGGTGAGGAAATTTAATGCGCATGCTAGTCCAAGCGAAATATTCAACTGGTTGTCATCTATTTTTGCTGGTATTTTGATGTGCAAAATTGTAAGTCAAGTTTTCTGGATTGAACTTTATAGCCTGTAATTTATTGGTGGCTTTGTATCTTTTATTAATATATATCAGTTTCTTGCCCTTTTAAAATTTTGGTTGATGGAATGAGGAAAACTGTTTGATTTTGGAATAGTATTCATGGGCTTTTAGTACCTGGCTCCCTGCTTTATGGTAGACTGCTCTTCCTGTCTATTCACATGTTACCCCAGGCTCTAGTTGTTTCTTCAATGAGCTGTCAGAGAAAGAAAGAATTTGATTGACATAATTTGTGTAAAGAAAAGTGAACTAGGGGTGGTGGTGTTAGGGATAACAAATTGAGAACAGAAACAAAATTTCCCCTCATCGGGGGAGACAAATAAATAAATATCACTTCCGCAAGGCAGACATTTTAACTATAGCATCAGACCCTGCAAGAAGTTTAGAATTTATCTCCCCGTAGCCCCTTCTGTTACTCCCTCGAGTTGTGAATTCTGAGGAGTACCAAGAGGTTGAAATGTAACACGGATTCAAGACGTATTCATTATGATGGCATCATATTTGCTTTGTTAGTACCTTATCAGAATTTTCCCCTTCGTTGGAAATGAATGGATATATTGAATTTTACCTGAGACTTATTGCTGATGAGATCATTTTTGACACCATATCCTTTAAAAATTTTGAATTTTGTTGTTCAAGGTTTATGACTTAACAGGTACCATCAGCAGTTCGTTCTTCAAGGGATATGGCAAACTGAAGAGTAAGGAGAAGCTTGACTGGAAAAACAGGTTATTTTTATTTTATCGCAGTTTCCACTTTGAATTTATGATGTGGTTCACAGTATACATCCAGTTTCATCACAACATGGATTTTGAAGTTGTATAGTATCTCAATTACATTTTTCTCTTCCCGTCGCAGAGGGTTCTCCACTTTCCATGCCGTTGTCGTTACAGTTGGTTCTCTATATCTTATTCTTTTAAATGAAGCTCAAGATGAGTTCAATATAAACTCAAGATCGACTTTATCAGACTCCATAATGGGGGTAAGTTAATCCAAGCAGCAGTTTAAACTTTAAAATTAATTCTGCTATAATCCAGTTTCTCAGTTGTTTTACCTTTTGGATACTTCTCATCAGCATGCACCTACATGGCATCATTGATGTTTTCTTACTCATGTTAGTACCCAGAGGTTTCGTTACCCCGAGAAATAATTTTCTATATTCTTCTGGTATATGAGGTTTTCTGATAGATGGTTCCTTGGGGATTATAATTGAAGACTCAATTTGGTCCCCATGATTATGATGTAGAACAAGAACAAATTTAGACTAGACGAAGTATGGAATTAATTTAATGAGAGAAATTTTATTGGTGATTCATCAAAAGTACAAAACACCTAGATATGTCCTCTTTATACAGGCCTAAGAAGGGAGAGAAGTAAGAAAAAGCATAGTTTTGAATTAGTAAATAGTTTAGTTGACTGTGAGTCTTCAAAAGATTATTGAGCCTAATGAGAGCAATTACCCGATTAATTTAATTCTCATGATTGATATGTGATGCATAAGAGGAAACTTTGAAAAAGTATGATGATGACAGTAGGATGAAGTTATCAAAATGTCCACTAATTTCTATAAGATAATACGTTTCTTTGAAAATGTCCACTAATCTCTCATGATTGATATGTGATGCATCACATGGAACTTTGAAAAAGTGTGATGATGACAGGAGGATGAAATTATCAAAATATCCACTAATTTTTATAAGATAATACGTTTTCTTTGGAGGTAATGATCTACAATTAGATTCAGGTTCAAGAACTTCGTTGTTTATAACTCAGTATCTTTATCTAAAGGATCTATATGGCTCATTTTTTTAACAATATAAACTTGACTTAATGAGAAAATTAAGAACTATCCACGACACGAGAAATTGTTACCTAAATGATGTGTAACATGCTTGTTGAGAGCCATGTAACGCCCAAAATGAAGTGTCTCTTTTGCAATGAGCTAATGTTTAAAAGTGAACATATGAAAACTAGAGCTTAGAATTTGTGCTTGAGTCAAGGCTAATAGAATTTATGATACAGGAACTTACTCATTTTAAACAAAGGGAAAACTAAAGCTCTTATAGCAAGCTGATGACTCACATGTTGAGTTAAGATAGGTGGCATTAAATGATAAGTCCAATTAAATGAATCACATGTCTCTACATTTTATTAGACTTACCATTTAATATCATTACACAAACATATAACCGGTAATCATGATTGCCAGTAGTAAATAGCATTATTCCAGATAAAATGGAATTTGTGGGCAAAACAGTGTTTGAATTTCTTAGGTTAATAATTATGTTGAGGATACTTTATGCCGTAGTCCAATTTCTGAAGATAATTACTCCAATTTCTGAAGATAATGTAATTAATCATCCAAGCACCAGATGTCGAGACAAGTGTCTTACCTTAAAAGAAATGTCATTTTAGACTATCTGTTTACCATTTCATTTGGAAGCTTTATCTTCCTTTATTTTATAGTAAAATATTTTTTTCCCTAATCCCGACGGGTCATCTTCATGCAATTAACGAACTGACAATAAGAAGCCATACCATCTAAGATAATGCTCGATATTAGCTAACCAGAACAGAAAAACAGGGATTTAGACAGACAGCAACAAGTCACTGAAGGGAGTTACACTAAATGGTTTACCACTGAAAGGTCTATCTCCAGTTTTCTAAATGAAACCTCAGAAGACAGCAATACGAAATGCATAAACTATCTGAAAGGGAGTTGACTTGGTAAATAAAAGCTTTGGCTGATGTGGCATCCAAATGTTCTAGCAGTGCCAAACCAGAGACCAGCTTGAATAGCTGAAAGCAATGATTATAGCACTTGGAGTCAGTGAATGGATTTCAAGTCAAGTTTGGAGTAGTTGCCAATTGATTTCTACTATTATTCTAATGGAGAAAATAACGTATCAATTTAATTGTCAATTACCAAAGATCTGGCCTTTTTTGTACAGGCCTAAGATTCTTGCAGTTAAGAAATAACCTAGTGAACTAGTGTTATTATCAGTCTTCTCTCTGTCTCTTCTCATTCATATATAATGATATTCAAATTTGGATTGTCTAGATATCATCTCTTGACAACTTTTAGGGGGTTCAATTTAAAATCTTGTATACACTTGTGAGATGTTCTGTTCTAACTGACTTTAGGGAAACTCGAATGAGAAACTAACTTTTCTGCCATTATATCTCATTGTGGGACTCAAAATACCACCAGCTTTCTCATCCTTTCTGTTTGGTATTTAGTTTTTGTCAACTTCTTCCATTACATTTTATAAGACCTTATTGTTATTCTTTGGTTTCTTGAGTAATTTGTATAATTATTTTTCTTAATTCAATGACTCAGGTTTCTATTGGCTATTTTATATCGGATATGTCACTGCTTCTTTATCACTTTCCTGTTTTAGGTGGTCTCGAATATGTAAGTATACCTTATGACAAATCCCTTAGGCTTGTGCAATACCCTTAATAAATTTTGATGAAATTATATTCCCAGTTTTCCGTTTTCCACTGATTTATTGAGAATTGTTTCGAGTTATCTTATTTCATTTGCTAGGTCCTCCACCATGGACTATCTATGTATTCGATCATTCTATCTCTGTTGAGCGGTCAAGCACAAATTTACGTACTGATGGTTCTCTTCTCTGAATTTACCACTCCCTTTGTTAACCTAAGATGGTAACACGAATTCAATAATTTCCATCCCCTATTACATTTTTAAGATGTTAAACATTTACTCATCTCCTGTAAAGTACATGTAGGTATCTTGATGTTGCTGGCCAGAAGAATTCTAAACTTTACGTCTTCAATGGCGTGGCTTTGTTCTTGGGGTGGTTGGTATGATCCTCTAGACTTTATTCAAGTTTATAATATCAAAATTCAGGTTTCTCTTTGCTAAAATATTCGAGTTTTCTACTGTCATGCAGTGACCTACAATCTGTCTGTGTGTTGAATATTTCTCTTCTGTCCCCTGGGCCCGCTTGTCTCTCTTTTTAATTTTAGTAATAACAAGAATTTTGTAATGTAGACTATTGTTCTACAGTTCCTTTAGATAAAGGATTTAGCTGTCATAAAATTATTTGAGATTTCCTTAGCAGCGATTTAAGCATTATGAAAATTATCATAATTGTGACTTGTCATAATGCAGAAGATAATACGTTATTTAAGTTGGCTATTTCAATGACATAAACATTTACAAGTTGTTGACTTTTTAATCTCAGGTTACAAGGATTCTACTATTTGTGTTCATTTTCTACCACATGTTTATCCATTTTGATCAGGTGAGCTCAACATTCCTGTTTCGGTTTTCTAAATTAGGCCTTCGAGATTGACAAGTCTGCCCTGCACTTTTGCATTTTAAGAATACGCTGATATCAGGATTCTATTTGCCTTCATCTTAAGCCTTTCCTAGTTAGATCTTAGCCAATCTTGTCTGTTGTCAATGGATGTCAGTTTCAAGAGGAAAATGTATGAAGAAAGGAAAACAAGAGGGTGTCTTTACAGATTTCTCTCTACAATTTACTCTCATCCAAGGAAACTTAATTTTTAAGGAAAAGAATTATAAAATGATTCTTTGGATTGATCATAGAATCTCTTACTTGGTCTTTTAGAGATTTTTCAGACAGCTGCCTTTTCGGCTTTTCCGTTCCAGCTCCCGCAACTTTTGACAACCATCCGTTCTTTTCTTTGCTTTCATTTCAGGTTAAGAAAGTTTTCCCATTGGGCTTTTACAGTTTGCTTACAGCAACCCCAGTGTTAGCTACGCTGAACGCGTTCTGGTTTTGGAAGATTGCCAGAGGTTTGGTTAAAATGTTGAATAAGGCTAAAGCACAGTGAGTAGCAGCATTCCATTTCTAGCAGGCAAAACTACAAATCAATTTACATATATAAGTTTATTCTTTTTCACTATCAATTTCCTTAATGGGATACTCGATGTAAAAGCACGTCAAGAAATGCATAGATCACAAAGATTTTAGCTTGCGTTGTTCGGCAAGTTGTGTACAAAATGGTATCATGAATTTGAATAGTTGGTTGCAGTTTCATGTCAATTGTTGATTTGAAATGCCTGAAACATATTGTTGTTCAACCAAAACGAATGGTTAAAACTTTGAGTTTAGTGATCTCAATAATTTCCTTTATAAAAGATGCAATCAAGTAGTTAAAATTATATCACGTGCGCATTAATTTTCTCTTTGAACTTGATTCATTGCCCCAAAAAATTATGATCCACAGCTTTCGATTATGAGTTTGGACCATTAAAGATGGAATTATTTTGTGGGTTAGCCCTGAGCACCTCTCCTTAGGACATCACTTACGACTTTTTTGTTCATTTATTTATGACTTTCGACTAGTGAATTGTGCTTGTGTCAAACTATGTTAGTTTGGGAACCATTTAAAAATTTTAAAAAAAATTAAAAAAATATAGAAACGCTATTTTTAATCCATCTATATATTAGCTTATTTCTTGAATGACCAGTAGTGGAACCCAATGATGAAGGACAAGACTGACCAATTTGCTTCCCCAACCTAAGTTCTGCCAAATTTCAAATATCTATGGAAACAGTGGAGGCATCTATTATGGAGCCTGCATAGATAAAAAATAAAAATAAATAAAAAGAAAAGTGATCTCTTGTATTGTACCGCTGCGGATTTATTTCCATAGAAAAATTGTCCCGTTATGTAGGTGTAGTTTTGGAAACTCACAATTACATTTGTAATCAAAATAAATAAATTGAACGGCCCCCTAGCTATCCATCCATGAACCCATGCGTTGGCTCCCAAAAAATGAATCGCAACGCCTTTTTTGAATAAATGGTTCTCAAATGACATCTTTTATTTTTAATTAGCTTATTGCTCCCATCAAGAAAACAGGTTTAAAAATGATCAGAGAGCTTGCATTTACAAATGAATTAAACATGATTGAACATAAAGTCGATTTAATGATTGATAATTGCAGCTACATTTGGGGAATTTATCCTGAAATGTTAATGAGAAATGTAACAATATGGCATATCGGTTTGTTTCTTATACTTGATTTATCCCTTAATGGCGTATTGTTTAAAATTGTAAGGAAAGTAACTGACACATTTTCTTTAGCCAGAAACATAAGCTTACACAAATTTGATAAATCTGGTTAAGTACCCACAAAACTAGAGGTGGAGGGGTTTGCGGTAGCAAAGAGAAATGATAAGTTTTGCCTTAATGCTACCTGATAATGTAGAAGAGCGTCGTACAATATATTTGTAGCTACAAACACTTGTGTAAGTTTAATATTGTGGAGTGAGCTATCAACGTATCAAGAAAATTACTTTGCAACCAATATATCATATTTAAAATTATTAAATTTGCACCAAACATTTAATTTTTATTTTCGGGTGGAGAAAAGTAGTTTTACTTCATTTATATAAATAAACAAAAAATAATTTGTAAAAATAATTTTGAAAGCAACTTGGAATTGAAGACAGACAAAGACACTTATGAAAATTATAAAGAGCGGAAGGCCATTGCACATCCAATCGAAGTCAGCATAAAGTCGGTAGATATGGTAATTCTGAAATATTATTCTCTATCAATTTTTGTTATTTTAAAAGGGAAAAAAGGGTAAATTTCACATATAGTCCCCAACTGTTGTAAATTTCACATGGTCCCTAATCCCATAAAAACTACCTTTATACAGCTGCCTTTTTTTTTAATAAAAAAAAAGTTTTACTATTTAAATAAATTAAAAAGAATTTATAAAACTAAAAAATAATAAAAAAGAAATAACTTCTCATCCTGACCTACTGTAAAATGTCAAATTCTAACGGTTATTTCCGTCGGCAAAAGGGGAGACCCCATGTTTCGTTGTTTGCTTCTCTCCTTGTTGTAAAAAATAATGGAAAAAAGGAGGTTTTCCCCCAAAAAAAATGAAAAAGAAAATTACTAGTATTTGTCATTTTCAATCATGTTGAAGGCAGCATGTGGGACGGGTAGTTAAATAGATAGTTGGGAAAATTTTATTTTCCATATTTCCTATTATTTTTACTATTTTCCAAATTATTTTTTATTTTTATTTTAAAGAATAAAGACATAAATATCATAAATGATCTTATGTAAGAATTAATGAAAGGCTGGAGGGCCAACAGTGTTGAAAAAAAGAATAGGAATCTAATTGATATAATGTGCAAAGGTTGGGGGCCGTATGTGAAATTAACTAAAAAAGGGAAGTAAAAAATTATTTTTATACGTATTTTTTTTATTTATCTCACTTATTTATCTCACTTGTCCAAAAATTATTCTTCTCTACAGAAACGGTACAAACGGACCGTTATTCTCGTACTCTGTTTTCCCTTTTCTTTCCTTTTTCTCTCATTTAATTGCCTTTCATTCTCAGTTTAACTTTCTGATGCATGGCTGAAGATATAATATGGGCACAAAATCACAAGCAGATTCCAAATTTAATATTCAGGAAGAAGTAGAAGAAATTTGATAGCTATTGATACTAAACATGTGGAGGATTTCATTGAATCTGTTGAAACAGGGGATTAAGCCATTGGCTCGCAATAATAATCCAAGATACGGGTCAAATCCGCATTTGGGTTGGTTTTGTGATGTGGGTTCTGCTAGATTGGTGGGCCCATTAGGGTATTGCAGCTCCCCGGTCAACGGTGGTGCCGCCGGAGGTTCTGATAGTGGAGATGGGAAGGAGATGACTTATGCAGAGGCAAAGAGGCTGATGAGGCTGGTGAATGTGGAGGCATTGAAGGAGAAATTGGGAATGGAAGAAAAAGAGGTGATTGGGTACTCTGAGCTTTTACAGGCATGTGAGAGTATGGGTGTTGCTAAGTCCGCCGAGGAGGCTGCCTCCTTTGCCCGGGTTCTCGATGAGGCCGGCATCGTTTTTCTGTTCCGGGACAAAGTGTATCTTCATCCTGATAAGGTTTGATATTTTGTCTGTATATATCTCTGTGTTTGTGGATTAATTCTTAAATAGATTAGTAGGAAAAAGGCTTTTGATTTGAAAAGGGATTTGTTTTTTGTAGTGGGGTATGTAACTCTGCTTTACTGGTGGGGTTGGCAAAAGGAAAATATTTCATTCTGTCACTATTTTCTACAGGGGGGAAAAGAGTCAATTTGATCAAGCACGATGAGAGGTTTGGTGCCACGGCATGGTATAATAGCAGCCGCTGATGTGATTCGTGGGAGTGGTGATGTGCTCACATCAAGAGCTGCTATTGTACCACATCATTGTGACATTTGATGGTGCCTGAAACCGACTTGGGAAAAGATGAATATATTCATATACCTGTTAGATTCTTGAAAATAAAAACTTCCACCATGAAATCTTGCATTCGGAATACATTATAGAAGCTTAGAGCTCTATTCTGCACTTATCAGGAGTTGATATCGAAATGGTTTTGATTACTCAGCCGCATCCCCTTTAGTTTAGGGTTTTTATATAAGGGGAAGATAGTTAGACTGTTCCTATTAACATGGTTTTTAAGTAAATTTCTGGTCGTTGTTGCACTCCTGGTTGTCCATTGTAAGTCTTTTCTTGATTGAACTCAGTCGCCCAATAAGAATGGCCTCCTATGGTGCAGCTAAGTGAATGGAACTAGTTAATGGCTGTGGATAATAAATCGTAGATCAACTGGTAGGCTGAAAGTTGAATTTTGATTAATCTGGTTCGGCTCAGAGAACCCTTATTTTAATTTCTGTTTCCATGTGTCATATGGTCCCAAATATCGGATTTGCTTTTTTAAGAGGATAAAACTTCATCTCCGTAATCTCCCTGGGTGGGTGCGGCTAAACAGGTGGGGAAGAACTAGGTCACTAATAGAATGCACTAGTCGATGGCTTGATGCCTAGGAATTTTAGATAGAAATAATTCGAATAGTTGGATTGGATGTTAGCATTCCCAATGCCAAGCTTAGCTTGATTTTCAAGGGGTGATCTGTAGACAGTTTCTTCAATTGAAGCACTCCGAGTTCATTTTGTTTTGATTTTAGCTTTTGGTCTTTGCTGATGGAGCTGAAAATTCTGCTTTTCTGTGACTCTTTCCTCACCTTTCTGGCTCCCGATCTAGTTATTTCTGTTGATTGGTAAATCAATTCTGGAATGATCTTGTTTCATTGTGGAATTGTACTGGGTCAGATTTTTGCTACCCGTACTTCGCCTTTAACTTCAAGCAGTGTAACATTTCCTTGAAGTGAAAGAGGGAGTCAGAGAAAAAATTGAGTGAAGTCAAGGTTCAACAAAGAAAGAAGTAAAGAAAGCTGCTTTTTCAAGCTTCCAAACGGATGGTTGAAGACATCGAGTTTCTAAACACCATGATATGGTGATGTGTACTGAACAGGATTTTTTTTATTTTATTTTATTTTTTTTTTGGGGGAAACGAACAGGATATTTTGATTGCATTAGAGAGGTGTTTAATTCACATATATCAGAAGCTTTTCAATGTACTCTTTCATAGAGTCATAGTTGATGTTGATGTATATAATGTTGCATCCCGTCTCTTGGATTGTCCTCTTCAGGTGGTGGATCTTGTTAGAAGGGCGGTTCCGCTTGCGCTTTTACTCGATGATGACCCAAGCAATGATGAGCTCAAGAAATTGCAAGAAAAGAAAGAAGAAATCGACATGCTAGCACACAAGCAGGTCCGCCGCATTTTGTGGACTGGACTCGGGCTTTCCGTGGTACAAGTTGGGCTCTTTTTTCGTCTAACATTTTGGGAATTTTCTTGGGATGTTATGGAGCCAATCGCCTTTTTCACTACCACAACAGGAATTGTCATCGGCTATGCTTACTTCTTAATCACTTCAAGAGACCCTTCTTACCAAGACTTGCTAAAGAGGCTTTTCCTGTCAAGGCAGCGAAAACTCATGAAGAAATATAATTTTGACGTTCAGAGGTTCGTTGAGTTACAGAAGAAATGCAAATTACCTACTGAAACATGCGCATCTCTTAAAAGGCGAGTTGGCGTAGAAGTCGACCCGGAGGATCTTTTACATGGCCAATGATAACGTTTGGCGCTAGCTGGCCTTCCCCATTTCTAACTTTGATTACATTTTGTTTCACATTCAACAGGAAGCTCTTATTTTGTTTGAGCAAAGGAATTTATAAGTTGTTACTGGCTTCTTTGCCATGCTTTCGACTTTGAAGGTTAGGTTTTTCAACTTTCATCTTTCAGCTAAAGGGGTACTGCTGATTCTTGGTCATTTGCTTAAGCTTCTAACCCTTGGCAGTCACATATACATCTGTATCTATATCCCTTTCCTATGAATTTTTTGTCGTAGTTAATAAATCTCTCTACCCTTCATATTATGTACTTTATAGATGCTTGCTAAGTTTCGCACTGAATCAGAAAGAAAAGAGAAAATACAAATAGTTGACTATCGAATTTAAGCTTCGAGAAGGGATCTACAACAAGACTTTTGTAGGGTCCTGCCAGTTGTCTTGGTAGATAGTTTGGTCGGTAGAACAATTTCTAATGCTAAGGGTCCTCACGATTGGAGGCAATAGTAGAGCACACTCGATGCTATTCTTGATGCAAGTGGAAAAACAAAAGATTTAGAGAGCGCTTGGATATAGAGAACGTAAGACTTTTATTCAATAGAAGGAATTCAATGATACAAATTGGGAGAAGATTTCTCCTTTTATAGAGGAAAGGAGAGCCTTCCAAACACGGAACACAAACCTCATGACAAAATAGCAACCACACAACATGCGTGTTAGCTCCGCGCGACTCAATAATTTGGAAATACAGAATTATAATCAGATACATTACATAACGACTCAGGGATTTCACGTGATCCTTTTTCAATAATACTAGCAAACAAATGACTTTAGCAGAGTGGGAATTTTATTAAAAGTACAAGTAGTTGCTGGAGCTTTTCTCAAAGTTGTTCGATAATTCTTGGAATCGATTGTATCTAGGATCCTTGTTCCTGAGCTGGGTATGCCAGTGGAAGTCATCTGATTCCAAGAATTATCAAAATGGAAATCACGTGGTGGATAAACTAGATAGTAATTGTGAATGACTTAATCTCTCCTCATGGAGCTGGATGTCTTCGTGCTCTTGGATCCTTTGTCTAGTGGCAATGCTTCCCATGGTGCATCATCTTCTATCCGAGGCCCAATGATGAGCTCTGTGGTTGAGCTAAAAAAATTTGCTTCCTTGAGTTGCATTCAGTGTAACCATGAGCACACGAATTCTGTTCAAAAGCCCTGCCAAAGTCGTAACATTCATGCTTCATATATGCCAAAGCCAACTCCTTCATATATGCAATGCAAGGGAAGAAAAAGGCGGTTGCAGGTAAAAATAGTTATTGCTCACAAATTTAAAAGAGAATATCATAATAGTATAGACGAAACAACAAAGAGAATTTCCATAGATTAATCGACTTCTTTGCATAGGCAGCTTAGTCCACTCAACGTGATTACAGAAGTCTATACAAATTATTCTTTCTAAAGATTACAAACTCGCCCTCGAGGTTGTTTAGCAGCTCAACTATTTCCTCTTCCTTTGAACCATTGAAGTGCTCCACGATATCAGATAGTGAAACCTGCAGGTCATTGACTTAAGCATCATTTCTACTATTAACTAGAGAAATAATGTGAAACTGCTGCTACCATGGATTAGTTTTAGGTATTCATCACTTACCCCATCATCAAATTTCTCGATCCAGCTTAATATGGAACACTCAGTTGCTGCTACTGCAGCAAATTGTTCGACTTGTGGGCCATCAACTTTTTGGCGTTTCCTAGGACTCGGTGAATCATCAGAAACTGATATCAGCAGTTCTGCATTTGCATTCTTAATAAGACCAGTAACTGCATCTTCAGATTTGACTGGTGAACTAGAATGATGTACATTGTGATCAAGCGATTCGTGATCTGGTCTACCCTTTATCACATGGCTTGGAAGATCAGATCCTTCAGATAGTTTTGATCCCTCATTTGACAATCCATTTATTTTGCTACCATGAATAATGCCGGATGAAATAACATCAGCTGATATTCCCATCTCTTGCATCGTCAAGAAGGCCTTAATCTGGCTATAACTTACCTAGATTTATTTACAGAATGAGCAAATATAATCACGGACTTTGGTTCATATAATATGTTATGTCTTACAAGATCCAGAACATCAATAAAAGGTTAATTTCTGAACGCATCCCTCTAATAATATTTAAGCCATAAAAGCTTACTTCTTCTGGTAATTCAGTTTTGATTGGCTTTAACTTCTCTTTTCCAACTTTTGACACAACAGCCTGAATATTTGTGAAAATTTGCTGGGTCAATCCAATCTCCTCAGAGAACCTGGTCCAATCAATTACACATCCTTCTCTTGCAGCATCAAGAAGATACTCTGTGACAGTTTGTTCTTTTATTGGAGCTGCTCTACCAGGGAAATTCTACAAAGAAGAAGATAGACAGAAGTCCAGATATGCTAAAAGTAGGCATAACCAATGACAACTGTATTCCTTCTAATACATACAGCAATTTTTTGGATTGTAAGGCCATCGGCTTGCCACATTTTCCAAGCTTCAATCTTTGCAGGCTGTAGTCTCTTGTTTGGTACATTTAAAACTTTTCTTGGAGTAGGTGTCTGTGCATTAGGCTCCCCATCCAAAGCAAGATCCAATTCTTTTGATAGATTCCGAATGCTTCCCAGCAAAGGGTTTCCATATGCATTTAGGAAATGCTATAATACATCATCAAAGCTTCCAGATCAGCTCTAATAAACATAGAAACATGCAACCAGACAAAACAATATCATATGATCAAGAGTTATAATCTAATGGTTCTAAATATATCAAAACCACCCACAGAGCACTGTTAATATAATATTTTTATATCTCCAGTTGCTGCCATATCTTAATACAAATGGTTATATCATTCAATTCTGTAGCAGCAAGTGCAGCATTGCCATGATCAAGAAAAGGAAATCGCAGCTGGCTTTCAGCAAATATAGCCAACATAAATTGAGATGAATCTCCTTGGTCCACCAAATACAAATATTTTTGTCATTTATAAACAACAGAAATAAGATGAAGACGATGCTCATGAGTCTCCAGGATTTAGGGCTGCTTGATTTTGATGTTTTGAGAAGGGATGTGAAAAGTGAATTCTTTGGAGCGTGGTTGAAAAGTACGCAAATAAAAATATGAATTCACATGCAAACTACTTTATTGAGAGAATGTCTAGTTAAAAGTAAGTTTGAGTAAAATGTGATTTAGGAAGGATCAATAGTGAAAAAGGCCTAAAGTTGTAATGAACCTCAGTATCTGGCTTCAACCAATCTAAAACCTGATGCCCAATCCTCATTTGTAGAAGTTGAAAGATCAAGATTAGTATGTTTAAAATGAAGGCTTTGGTATTGACAGAAAACATTTTTTTCCTTATCAAAGAAGAATGATGCGTTATTGCGAGAATAATATGGAATCATCTACAGTATACGCATTAGTACAAAGGAGAAAGATGAACACAGAAATGTAGAAATGGTAGAGTCCAAGAGTATATAAAATATCATGTCAAGCAAAACTAGAGTGAACTTAGAAACACACTAAACAAATCAGGCAATACCTGGTTCACACCATCTATATTTGCTAGCCTTGCACGAGTAGACGGCCTTGTTAATGCTATCCGTCTCAACGTTTGGTCCCCGCATATTGCATATCTGCATGCTAATGAAGATCAATAGAAAGAAAACTGAAGGCCTCACATTTCCTCAAAGTACAGTTGTATGGTTTAATCATACATGCAGCTAAATACCGACACATTTCCAGGTTGACTTGTATATCACTACATTTTGAGGTGAAATAATCTTATTGCATTTCCGCATGTTAAAAAGACCAAGACTGGACACTGAAGGCCTTGCATTTCTTCAAAAGTCAACTTGTATAGCTTAATCATACAGGCAGCCTGCCATTAGAATATACTGACACATAACTATCCCAGGTTGACTATTCAACTTGACTCCATTTTGAGGTAAAATTGTCGTACTACCCTTTAAGGCTAACACGCAAGAAAAATGAAATAGTAAAGAGAAGAACTCACGGAGCAGTTCCCGCTTTTTTGGCTATCTTCATTCTCTCTTCTATGAGCATTTTATGGAACTGTGCCTCTGCCTGAACTTGTACATGATAAAGATCCATAAAGTGAAATCATTATAGGTTTTAGGCAAAGTTAAATTGTAGCAAAGCAACATCAGAAGGTAAAATTTAACTAAGTTTTCAACGTACAAAGAAAAAATTATATGTAGGAAGTGATAAGCAAATTTGAGAGGGTAAATAGATTGGTCGTACTAAAAGTCACATGTAGAAGATGCTTGGGATGTTAGAAGTTCCCACCTGGGTTAAACCATCAACTTCAGCCTCACCAACTACATCTGTGCCTTTTGTATCACCATTCATTTCTGAAGTTGATGGTAGATATAATGGAGGCTGATGATCAGGGCTACAAGAATTCAAGAAGTCCATTCCTTTTGATCCGACACTGAAGCATGAAAGGAATAACACAGTTCAGTTTTAACTTCTGGTGAAATCTCATTATATCTTCTGCAATAGATAACATAAATTATGATCATTCACAGAAGGCACAGTTTTGGCTCTCAAGGATTTTAACAAAGATGGGGAATCAACTGCGTGAGGTCCAGAAGATGGATTCTAATGCTCTAAATAGTCATGCGAGGTGAACTGAAGAACATGAAAAGAACATTTTGATCTCACCACGGGCACAGATGAATAAGGATGACGTCCACAGGGCATATGCTGGGCTGATGAAAGGGAACTAGGGAAGTATTAATATGAGAGAAAGGACGTGAATTAGCAGCCTGTACTGGTGAATTACACAATATTTTAACAGTTTGCCAATTGGGCTTATTGCTGACAACAACCATTTGCTAGCACTTTTCGGCAACTTAGGTCTAATTGCATGTTGCACTCGATCAGTTGGAGGTTGCCATCATCTGCATCAATCCATGAGTCCAGGGAATGGAAGCTAAGGTACTATACAAGCAGATGCCAGTCAGAAGTTGGAATCTAGGGTTTATGTGAGATAGCCATGCTATATGTGACAATGATGTCATTTCCCGACGGAGGTTGTGAATTCAACTTGTATACAACAAGGTGAACTACGTAACTTGCAAGAAATCATGAGCTTAGACTTAGAGCCTACATCCAGCTATTTAGTACCCTTCTCCGGAAGTGGATTTATGCCATAATGCAGGCCACACAAATGGGGTAGGAGGGCCATATCAAGTCAAATGTGCTAATGTCTGAGGTGTCACACAATGGATGCGCATGACAGAGAGCACAATCTATGTTTCCAGATCAAAACTCATACAAGAATAAGTGGATTTATGCCATAATGCAGGTCACACGAGAGGGCTTGGAGGCCACTGTCATGTCCAATCCACTAACAGATGAGGTGTCACATAAAGGGAGAGCATCAGAGAGCACAATATATGTGAGATCGGAAGAGCTCATACAAGAAGCACGAACAAAAATATACCTTAAAGTTTTGTATACATCTCTGAAGGTTTCAACCAAGTAACCTGCAAACAATAGAAAATTGAGGTTGCTTGTTTGAAACTAAGAGGAGATCCGAAAAAACTAATCTAAAGTCAGCGCCATCCAGAACTACATCCACGTAAGTTATTCCCATGTCACTGCTGCAAGCATAACATAAGGATAAGACACAAACAGGCAAATTCTCTTCCTTAAGAAGGCATTACAGTTTAGATGGCATGTATCCCTTTCTTTTAGAATCAAAGTCTATTTTGGTTTGGTATCATAGAAAATCTGCGCAATTTTTCAGTTACGAAGTTTCAGCTGGAAACCCAGTGGACTTGAGCAAGCGTTTTGCGGAAGAGGTTAGACTGGTGTGGATGTCGGAACTAGAAAATGTTTAGACTAGTGTGGATGTTGGAACTAGAAAATGTTATGTCTCGATGTGTTTAGTCATCAAATACAATCAATTAAGTGAACACGGTACTTAGAAAACCATTTTCTAACTTCCACAATGTCTGTAAGATCAATGACTCCCTAAATGTTCATTGGTCCTCGCTAACAAGGATATCGTCTATATTCCAGAACAGGAAGTCGAGCACTAAGAGATTGTTAGGAGAGATTCTTCAGAGATCATTTTCCCCTCAACCTCATTTACCACCACATGCTTTTTTCCAATTTTTTTTTTTTTTAAAGAAAAGAAATAGAACAATTTTTGTTTCTCTTCCTTCATTTTCAACCACATGTTCTCCCAAGAAAGTTATTTCACCAACAAAAATCTCTCCAGAACAAACTCAATTTTCTTTTAGCTGTCAAGATTGCTTACAACCCCACCCCAAAGTTCTTCTGCAGAATTTGGTTTAGAGATGTTGGATATTAATATGGTTCTTTTGAATGCTACCTATTTGATGCAATACTCTTCCCAGTAATACACTGACATAGCGGAGACATACACAGAGAGAAAGAAAGAGAGAGAGAGAGAGAGAGAGAGAGAGAGAGAGAGAGAGAGACCCACAAATGCATATTGGTTATACAAGAAAAGCATTCTCAATTACCACGCGAAATTAACTGATCAGCTAGAGCCTTCCACCAATTTCCTGGCATTTCTTTTCCAAGACCATGGAAAGGAAGCTTATCAAACTGAGCATCAATTATTTTCTTGGACTGCAATCAGATAAAAGACGCAATTGTAGATGTGCAATCACTAAACCAAAACATCAATGAATGAATTAAATAGTTCATGCAGCTATGGCATCAACTCCACTTTCGACAGCCTACAAAAAGTAGAATAGAATACCAAAGCCACTAGTACAGAACAAAGAAAGTTAAATCATCGTCTCCGATGGACATTTGTCTAGCAACATACTTAACGTTATTACTGTTATCTACTTGTATATCCGTCAACCTTGGTCGTCAACATCTGAAGATCTATGGATCATTAGTTTTCAAAAGAAAGCTTACTCGAGATCCACGAAGAACATCTACTGGCAGATTGAGACCCCAGTGACCTCCACATGATTTAATGCAACCAATTAGAAGAAATGCCTCCCGAGACAAGTCACTCTCATTTTTTGAGCTGGTGCAATTATCACAGGTCCCTGCAAACATCACAGGTTCAGCTATTGCTAGTATCAAGGTAATTCATAGAGCAATTTAAGGAGGTACGTTCAATTATTTATTGAGGCTGGGTGAAATTCCCACTGTTACAGATTCACACTTTAACTCCAAATTTATAGGCAAAATTAACAATATAAAACTGAAAACAAAACTAAGTTTCAATACCAAAATTTTCATGCCGATACTTCTTTGTTTTCCAATTAAGAATACCAATTTGCTTTCAGAAAGTAGTCATAAAATTGAAGCATGAGAAACATTAACATTGCCCATAAACAAAATATTTTTAACTGACAAAAAATTTATCATAATAACTTCAGATAGGAAATAATCGTCATCCCTAATGCACACCTAAAAAACAAAAAAGTCAAGAAATAGACAAGGGGAAGACAAGAATTGAGATTAAGGGGGAAGTCTCGTAGTTTTATTTACTGTCAAAAAGTGTGCTTTACAAGAATTAACTACCTTTTAACAAGATTTCAGCGCAAATAATAAAATCCATCATAATAAGTAGGAAAATAGGCTAACTTGCATAAATATGATAAAACCCTAAATAATAAATTAATTTGTTTGCTGCCTCGAGTAGCTTTTGAATTTTGCATCCGTAGGCCCTGGAAATTACTTTTCTAAGAACGATTGAAGATGAAGTCAACACAAACAAATTGAAAGAAATGGGCAAAACTTTCTGATTCAAGCTGCCGAATCCAAAGCAGTCAGGCAGGATTAGCCAAAGATAGTGGTTTTGCTGCTTCTGGTAGTTCTATTCCAACTCGTGGGATGCATAAAACATTAAGGCCCCATAAGGTTTTGATTTTGTCAGAATCAATTTTCACACAAACTCATTTCTACCCAAATATTTATTCATTAGAATAATTTGCACACAAATTCGTAACTTTTTCTTACTTTTCAACCACATGTTCTCTTAAAAAATCACTTTTCGCAAAATCAATTCTCAAAGAATCAAAATCATGCTGGCCCTAAATTTGAAGAAGTTCACAGAGTATTCATAAGAAATGCCTGAAAAATTGTGGATATACTAGGTTATATATGCTAATGAATACTGTTATTTAGCACAAGCATTGGCGTAGGGGCAATCGATGTGGCATTAAATGTTAAGTGAAATTAAATGTTTGAGTTAATGGCCCACTTGATTCAACTTATCATTTAATACCACATTGATATGGTTCTAAGCACCAGTGGTGCTAAATAATATTACTCTGTGCTAATGGGCAAAAAAGATAATGCAAGCACATAATGTTTTGGCCAAAATTAGCAAAGTTAACTGTGAATTACTCCAAGTCCTGCGCATCCACATTTACATTTTAATATGATCTCTGTGTTTTGTTCTCATGTTTTCTTATCCTTCTAATATCCTCTATGTTCTTAATCCACACTCTCATATCTTTGTTATCTCATTCCCATCTGTTGTCTTATCATATCTTTCTCAGTTGTTATTATGGTTTACTGAGCCTTGAACGAGTTTAAGATATGTAATCAGCCCCATTGAACTCTATCCTATCATCATCATAATTAGGAAAGACTATTTTTGTTACTTGCACTATTATTCAATTATAGTACAAGCATTTTCTTGCTGCACTCACAAATCACAATTTAAAGGTAAAGTATCATTCATACCACAATTGGGAGAGGCATATCTCTCTCCGAAGTACTCCAGAAGATACTTTCTTCTACAAGTTGTCAACATACAATAGCGCTGTGCAGCCATGAATGACTCGATAATTGCTTTTCTTTGCTGTGCCTGGTTATATCATACATTTACCATGCACTTAATAATAAACATTGAAAAAAATCTAGAAAGGTCATAATCTTTAGCCTATGAACACTAAGAGAAGTTCAACTGGGGGAAAATGGGGGGAAAAAAGAAGGAACACATACTGTGCGTGCTTCTGAGCAGTAAAAATCAGCTTTCCCAAAGTCGCTTCTTGCATAGTAAAGCCAGCAGGTTGAAGGAATGCCATCTCTACCACATCGTCCACTCTCCTGATAGTATGATTCGAGACTCTTTGGGCAGCCATAGTGGATCACATGCCTGATGTTAGGCTTGTCGATACCCATGCCAAATGCTATAGTTGCAACCATGACATAAAGTTCATCTCTGATGAATGCTCTGAAATGCATCAAAATTTCAGTGACCACATAATCAGCTAATACTAATTGTATCTAAAATATTTAGCCCATGTTATTTTCCTATTTCTATTTCAAAACACAAATTAGTCAAACCATTTATATCCATACATTTGTGGCACCTACAAGTAATAATTTTATTTATATTCGAAATATAGATAGAAAACTAATATGGCCTTAGAATTAGACATACAACCAGCACATATCATTTGTACATTCGTCAAAAAAAAAAAAATCTAAGATTGTGTTCAGGGGATTTTTTTATTTTATTTTATTTTTTAGTGGGGTTTGATACACACAATTTATGTATTTATGTGTATGTTTATTTATTTATTTGGGGAATGTGTGGTTGAAAGAATTATCTTTGGCAAATCATTCCCAAACAAGCTCTAGATAAAAGCTGGTCAGAAATAAAACCTGTGCGACTCCTCACGCGCTTTATTAGACATTTGACCATGGTAGATTCCAGCTTCAATCCCTCCTTCATGAAGGGACTTGAAAATCTGAAGGATCATGATTTAATAATTAATGAACTACAATTCACCATAAATTTATGTTTCGGCACATTCTTTCCAGAAAACATGACATACATGAAATGATCAGCTGAAGTACTCACACGTGGGTCTTCACATGAAAAGCAAGAATATGGCATGTATAAATCAAAGAGTGGAAACTACCTGTTCAGCATCCTTGACAGTCGTGCAGTATACTATAGTTGAAGTTCTGCTGTTTGTATATTTAGAAATTTCCTTCACAAGTTCATCAACGAAAGCTGAACTACGTTCAGAATATTTGACACCATAAAAGAGATTTTGGCGGTCAAATGATCCAATAGTTACATGAGGATTTTTCATCTCCAATGAATTTATAATGTCAGCACGAACCCTGGAAAAAAGGAATATGATAGGTTTTAAGAAACTGAATTTTAAAATAAAATAATAACAGTGATGAAAAAGGAAACTTGGGCTGATAGCTTATTCAGCATATTAAAATTAGGACAGGAAAGATGATTATCATTCATGATGTCATGGATTTTCACAAATTTCTGTACCACACTCGCTTAAAATAGGATAGAAGAATAACACTGGGAATAGGAGATGGGCAAAAACACAAAAGTAATTGACATTTTCTGAGAACAACTTGAACTAGAATGTCCTGTCATAGGTTAAACTGAGCCCATAATGGTTATGGGACTACTTAGAATAACTTCTGCTTCTGATAGAAGAGCCTTTTGAGGAAGGCTAACCAAAGAAAGTACTTGTAGAAAATCAATCAAATGATTCAGCAGCTGCTCTTAGGTATTCAAAGTCATGCCAACAGCCAGACTGCATATTGATTTTCACTGGTATAAAATAGAAATGAAACTGGAGTTTTTTTTCAATGAATACAGAACTTGCAGAGCCAAGAGTTAAACGTAAGAATGCAACTTAGAAGAACAATTCTCTGAAAATGCATGCATTGCTCTCTGATGTGTAGACAGCAAGTCAAGAAATAATAGACAATTAGCGCCCGTTTGCAAACTCATTTTAGTGAGTTTTAATGAGAAATAAGAAAGAGAATGAGGGGGGTTAAATGGTGGATTTGTGCAGTACATGCGGCTCGCATGAAATATGTGGATGTGATTGGTTTGACCAATTTTTATTTAAAAATAGAATTGGTTTGCAAACATGGTCTTATAAACTAAGATGTTAGTTATGCCTCCTCTAACCAGTAACCGGCTTATTTATCAGGTAGAATGCTATGGGCATCAAGGACGCATGAGAATAATGAGGTATTTAATTAAATAAATATAAGAGAGAAAATTCCAAAATGCAAAAGCCTACTTTTCAGTAGCAGTTGCTGTTAAGCCAACAAAAGGAACATTTGGAAGAACTTCCCGCAGCCTATCCAGTTGTTTATACTCCACCCTGCAAAATAAATGGGGAAAATGATAGCAAAAGAAGAAAATTACGACACTAGAAACAAAGACCAACAAGAGAAATGTTGGAGAAGAAACCGGCATAGGTATAGAATGTAAAATAATCTCTCCATGCAAAGCACCACGACTCCAACTCCTGAAGTGAAGAAAGTCAGATCTTGTTGAGTCTTAATTAGAAAACAGGAAACTAGTTTTCCTTTTTCTGACAGTGAGATGAATAATTCATTTTGCCAGCATCAAGCTTAAACTAAAACGGCAGAAATTGCTTTAAGATAATGCAAAACTCTTCCCAAGTGCAAGATACGTCACATTTTAAGCACTCTCGTGACATCTGAAGCAACTAGCTCGATTTCCATAAGTTCATTCCACATCGCTCATTTTTTTCCATCTTTCTTGGTATAGCAACAATGTGACTGGGTAAAACTAAAAACTAACAATGTGCCATTCTGACACTCTAATTCATGTTTATTCAGAAACAATTAAAAGTATAACATCATTAGAACTAGATCACACAGTTAGTATTTATTCATCATCAGTTAAGTCATTGGTTGTGACACGATTATGTGTTATCATCACTCCGAATCCCAATATTATCATTCATTAATACTATAAAGGAACAAATACTTGTTTGCACTGTGATGAATATCTTAGATACGTGAGAAATTTATTCATTAAACATGCATATAATTAGTAGTAGCATCAGGTAGCCACATGTATTAACACAAGTTAATCAAGTTAACATCCCAGTCTTAGCTACATGGTTAGCAGACATCTTAAAACTTTCAGATCTAGTGAAAACTCCAAATGTCCAACTTTGTCTTTCCTTCACATCATGTTCTTGGATTGGCATATGGAAATTATGCCAAACAGCTAAAGCAATCATAAAACCAATTAGGAAATAATTGCTAAAACATAACTGACCTGAAATCATGACCCCACTCTGAAATGCAATGTGCTTCATCAACAGCCAGGAGACAGATTCCTGAAGTTAGCAATCTCGACCAGAAACTGCAATGAACCTTACATCACGTCAGAGAATAGAATGATCACATTTAAATGAGGAAAACCACAAAAGTAATCAACAATCTAATACTGGAGATAAATAGGGAAGAAAGGGAGACAGGAAGTTGGGGCATTCCAATATAACAATCATCCTTCGTTACAGCAATAACAATAAAAAAAAATGTTGCATGGTGACCTTCTGCTTAACTCACCGGAGTCCAAATTTAATTTACTCCTAACATCTAAACAACACATAAAAAAATACATTTAATATAAATTAACCAACAAAGATTTATATACTCATGCATCTGATAAGTAGAATAACCTCAATTGCCATTATTGTGGGGATATAGTTAAACAAATGAATCAAGTGTAGGCTTTTACATATAATATTCTTGTACCTGGTTGTAAGAACGCAGGCTTTCTCTGGAGTCATGTACAATATATCATATCGCCCACTTTCTGCATTACTATGTGCACTACGGTTAGTCTGAGCACTGGACAGATACTCAGCTCTTACACCTCTTTGCTTCAATGCCATTACCTAAACATTACAACTAGGAGTAATTATTCCACTCACTTGACATGTTTGGGAAAAAAAATGCTAAGAAGATGAAGCACAGACCTGGTCTTGCATCAAAGAAATAAGCGGGCTTATGACTACAGCAGTCTTCTTAGCAATCAGTGGTGGCACCTGATAGCTTAGTTATTGAAAAAAGGGTTGATCACACATATATATTCTTAAATCAAGACAATGTACTAAGACTAAAATTCAACAGTATCAAGTTGAAGGTTACCACAAAGACTTCCCACTGCCAGTGGCCATAACCACCAAGCAATCTTTCCCATTTAAGATTTTCTCCACAATTTCTTTCTGGTAGGGGCGAAATTTCGAAAACCCAAAATATTCCTGTGCACAAACAATAGACACGTTTAAAACCCCTCAACAGAAAACTTAAACAGGACGTAAAGAAGAAGAAATGAATGACCAAAGTGCTAACCTTGAGGGTCGACTCCATTGCTGGGTTCAATTTTACACTCGGGTTTTGGTTCCCGTCAGAAGGAGAGGAACCGCCGGAAAACCTTTTGAGATGATAAAGGAGAATCAACTGGAAATGATGTAATGATATATCTTAGGCGGGCGAGATTTGCTTCCCGCCATAGGATGCGGCCCATTAATATCAGGATTTTTACATGTAATTTGTTATATTTGGAATAAATTATAAATTTTTTTTTCAATTATAACTATTTTAGTGTTGAGAATACTTAATGAAAATAAATTATAAAAATATTTATCATACTCTCAATCGTAAATTGTTATATTGATTATATCCTTTCAAATAAAATGACCTAATATTTATAATTTGTCAACTAAAAATTACAATAAGTATTTTTTTTAGTTACAAAGATCAATGGATATGTAATGACTAATTTCCACTTGAAGATATCATATACATATATGGTAATTGGCCAAAAGGTCTACACCTTTAAGTGTCATTATGCAAATTGTCCCACGTTTGTTTTTTTTGACAATTTCATCTCTATCTTTATATTTTTTTTACAGAAGTCACCCCTAATACCCATTTGGGTTTAGTTTTCTTCAATTACAAAAGTGTATTTTTGTCCATCTACCGTTAATTTAAAAAAAAAAAAAATTTAAACAAGGCTCTAAAATTAATTAGCATTATTGAAAAAAATAGTTATCTTAAAATTTTTTTTTTTCAAGACTCAAATTATTTTGATTAGTTTTGAACAATAATAATTATTTTGGGAAATCATTTGCAATTTTTTTAGATTTTTAACCTATGAGGGGACGAAAATGACCTTATGAAAATCAAGACAAATGCGCATAGGGATGAATTTTAGCAAAAATCAAAGGTAAGGACCGCTTGCACAATAACATTTAAACGTAGGGACCTTTTGAGCTAAGAGCATCTCCAATGCAAAATTAAAGTGGAGGGTCTTAGGTAATGAAAGAGATAGAGAGAAAAAGAAGAAAGAAATTTAGTGGAAAGCGAGAGAAAAATGAAGAAAAAGAAAGGGAAATTCCAAAAAGATGAGAGAGATCGAGATAAATTCAAAAATAATAATAAAATAATAGTAGACGTGGTAAAGAAGAATGTAAATATATGACATTTACACTTCACACGTTAAAGAAAAGTGATTAAAAGAAAAGAAAAATAGGAAACATATGGGAATTATTAATTTTTTTGCGTGTATCTCTCTCGTGTTAAACTTTGAACTAAGGTATTTCACCTTGACTTTGCATTGGAGACACTCTAGAAATCCTCTAAATGCCCCATAAATATATGCAGGCTCTTTTGAAGGCAACACAATGTGCACACATATTACAAACATCAAAAGCCATATAATAAAATCATAGTTTTCTTAAAATTTGTCTTAAAAATTGTGTTTAGATGTGAATCGTTTACTTTTGCTCTTCGTTGTCATCTAACGAAATTATAGTTGCCCCAAAAACTATCTTAAAAGGTGTGTTTAGACTCGAATCATTTACTTTCACTTTTTTTTTTTTTTTTTTTGAAGAAGAAATATTAACATTTTTTGAGGAAGAAAAATTAATTTTCATTAATAACTGAATCATCCAATACATTAAGAGCTAATTGTCTATAAAGCCACTCAGGTGCCAAATTCATAGTACAAAGGTTGGGGAAGGTTCTTGCCTTCTTTGCTAATTCATGCGAAGCCATATTCGCTTGTTTAGGAGTAAATGTAATATTGTAATTTGCTAGTCCGCAAAGGGAACGTCTAGTGTCTTCAATAATGAGTTCGAGCTCTATGACGTTGTCTTTATACCTGTGAATGGCATTGACTACAACCTTAGCATCTAGCTCAATTGTTGCAACTTGCAATCCTAAAGAAAGCAACGACAAAATAGCTTCTTGAGCTCCAATGGACTCTACTTCTTTAACAGCACATAAACCCACAAAATTTTTCGTGTGATATCCAAGAACGCCTCCATTTTCGTCTCTCAGCACCATGCAATCCCTATTTGCCGACCCGCTTCGAATAATGCAGAATCAACATTACATTTTACCCTTCCATTGCATGGTTTCTGCCAACGGAACGTCCTCGGTCTATGCTGATGTTGTGCGTTCCTTCTCGTCCGCGCATCCCTCATCCCTCCACTTTTTCAAATAGTTAAGGCCATAAATTATCGTTTGCTTTGGGCTAAGGATCTAACCCGTCCATAATTTTGCATTACATTGCCTCCAAATTGACCACGAAATAGCTCTAATATTCTCAACAATGTTTATTTCCTTTATGTTAAGCAAATTAAAGAACCAACCTTTGAAGTTTCCCCACTCATATGCACTCAATCTCATTCCAAAATACCTCCAACAAACTTGAGCAAAAGCACACTTCAGCAATGAATGAAAGCCAGATTCTTTCTCATTACTACATACAACACACAAGTTTGGAACTTGAACCCCTCTCTTGATCAGGTTATCTCTCGTTGGCAAGCATTTCCGACAAGCTCTCCAAAGGAACAATTGTATTTTAGGTGGAAGTTGCAATCGCCACAAACCTCTCTGAGGATAAAGGACTCTTACAAATTTCTCATACATCTTTAGGATGGAAAATATCTTTCAGCAGTTCCACATCCCACTCCTTCAATCCAGGAATAAACAGCTCGTTCACTCGAATGTTGCTCGTTCTGGCGTTTCAATTTTGAAATTGGCTTCATCATGTAGCCAAAGATCTCGCCAAACTCTGGTACTTCTCCCATTTCCCACTCTCCATCTATAGCCTTTAGCCAGCAATGCTCGCGAACTCCAAATGCTCCACCAAATATAACTAGGATTATATCCTAGTTGTGAAGATAAAAAGTCCCCTCGCTGAAAATATCTAGCTTTGAGTACCAAAGATACTAAAGCATTGGGGGGTCAGTGAGTAATTTTCAAACTTGTTTGCTAAGCATTGCCAAATTAAAAGCTCGTAAATTTCGAAAGCCCATTCCTCCATTCTCTTTTCTACTGCAAAGACCAGCCCTAGCGAAGCCAATTAATACCCTTACTTCTGTTAGCTTTTGAACCCCACTAGAACGAATTCATCATTCGTTCAAGACTTTCACTTTTGTTATATATTTTTCACGTTTGTCATACACCATGAGTTTGAAACCTATGAGGCTATGCTCAAGGTTTTATGTTTTATCTCTGATATATGTACTTTTCCGAATGATATTTATAGTAGATTGTTTTCATTATTCTGCCTATTGTAAAGAGTAGAATGCGCAACACAATTCTTTCCAAGAAAAAAAAAAAGGAAAAAAAAGGGGGGAAAAAAGAATGCACAACACAAGTTTATAGTGAAATATATAACTTGTGTAGTTGGAATTGAATTGTTAGATTGTAATATTAACATGAAAAAATTTAATATCAATCCTGTTCTAGCACTGCTAATGGTACTTTTATGCTTCTCAAAAAAAAAAAAAAAAGTACTTTTATGGTACTATCTAACTTCAACAACTAAAACCTAGAGGACCATTACATATTTTTAATTGATCCATTTAAAAGGTAAGGTCAACAGATAACGCCATAAGGTACCATTTATTTGTGCCGGAAAATCTCCATATCAAATACCCATAAAATTCTTATTTAAAATTTCTCAAAATTATGATATTTTCTAATACACGATTAAATTTTACTACTACTCAATCTCATATTCTCAATCATGTAACATGTTCTCTCTATCTTATTATAATTTTTTTAACCACAAAAATTAGTCCATAATTCGAACTAACTCCATAAATAATAACCTTTCATGTTTCACTATAACCCCTCTCCACTTCTTTTTTCGATGGTCTCCCTCTCTCCACTTTTCTACAACATATTTTCTAAAAAAATAAATAATAAGAATAATTTTCCTCACAACAAAAAAGTTACAAAAGTTGCTAGAAAGAAGGAAAGGAGCTCTTACACGACCTCATATTATAAGTTGAACAAGACCTTATAGCTTCGTCTGATCCCTTTTGATTTTCGTAATGCACAAAACCCGCGCGAACAAAGATCTTTGCATGCGTCTGATATCATGTCGAGAACACGTAGTTGACAGTCAAGTTTAGTTTTATTCCATCAGAATTTGAAAGGAAATTTGCAAAATGTTATCTAATTAAAGTCTGATCCTCAAAAACCGCTGGTCTTGTTCATGATTTTTCGACATTCTGTTCTTCTTAGTTGCACCCTGACGTATGTTGTAAAATGTATTAAACAGTAGTGACGAAGAAGAAAGTTTAAAGCTAACTAGTCCGGTCGTATTAGTCATATCAAATACTCTGCACTAAACATAATTTGAATGTCAAGACCAGAGGGTAAAAGTTGATGTTCACATTCAGAAGAAACAGCATCCAAATAATCCACTGAAATTCTCCTCTCACACAGTTAAGTATAATATTCTATTATCATGACAAGATCCTGAAGAATTACCCTGCTGCTTAATCGTAAATATAAATTATAACACTATATATGCCACAGGAGCGCCCTCATCGACTTCCCAAGGAATTCGTCAAATGATAGATGGAAAATTGATACCAAGTCTACAAGCAAAGCTTTCTGTAGTTATCTGCCTCCTCAGTCATCTCTTCAATGCTTCTGTCTTTCCTTTCTTTATCCAAATCAAGCTTTTGCTTAAGTTCCTTCTCCTTCTCATCAATCTGTAAACGGATAAACAGCAGGAATAATCCGTTGTTCCAGTTTTACGGTTAAGCAAAAGATATTTAACTCTTTAAGGATTAAGACATGTATGATCTTACAGCATCATAGATCTCGTCATTTTTCTCAAAATCGCCACTTTTGCGTGGAAGGATGTGGATATGAACATGAGGCACGGTCTGTCCAGCCTGGGGCCCATCCTAAGGTTTCAAGAACAGGTTAACTATTTAGGACTACCAAGACCAAATTGAGTTGATAAATAAACAATTCGGCAGCCAACTTTAGTCCAGGACGATTGCAAAATTAGTGGTCCGAAGTATGATTTATTAGCCGATGAACCAACCCATATTATCTTTGTTTCACATCTTGAAGTCCCAAACTCATTCCATTATCTTAGAGTCCCAAACAACTCACTTCCAAGCTACAAGACGCAGATAGAAAATGAAGTTCCATTGTGTACTTTCATGTAATTTTCTTATATCATCCACTCATTTGTCCTATCCTCTCAAGAATTCCAAGAAATGAATTCAAAATGAGGCCAACATTAGATGGGTTTTTGAAGTTTGAATGTACAGTTAAATAGGAACATTGCCCTAGCTCAAACCATAACTTAGTTAATCATATATAAAAATAATTACATCTACAAAAGGTACAATAATCAGTCTCAATCATCCATGACTTGTTCTAAACATCTTTCTTTTCACAAGTGGATCTAATTTCTCCTATTCCGCTTGGTGTGCACATGGCTACGCACAAAATATATCTGCAACTAGAGCATAAAAAAATTTTACGAAAGCATGAATAGTGAAACTATATTTGTTCAATGGTCAAGCACCATTCTTCTTTTGATGTCAGGTTACACGCAAAATGGCAAGGATGGAGCATTTTACACATCACAACAATCATTTATCTGTTGCTTCAACTTTTCATGAGACATATGAAATGAATGGGTCAATCTCATAACTCAGATGAGGAGAATTCGACAGAATAGTTCGTTCAAAGAGTGCAACCACTTTTGCAGTACCTGTGGCAATAAATACAATCCTAATGCCAATTCTGTCAGAAAAATGATGGGCATAAAGAATGTTTGTCTTTGCAAAAGAAAGCTCGGTGTAAAAGGAAAAAGGAAAAAGGAAAAAAAGATAAGAACCCCCCCCCCCCCCCCCCCGCCCGCCCCCCCCCCCCCCCCCCCCCCCCCCCCCCCCCCCCCCCCCCCCCCCCCCCCCCCCCCCCCCCCCCCCCCCCCCCCCCCCCCCCCCCCCCCCCCCCCCCCCCCCCCCCCCCCCCCCCCCCCCCCCCCCCCCCCCCCC